>BMAC01000458.1:494282-555299 GCA_014905375.1 Phtheirospermum japonicum
AAAAAACACTTTCTAACAAATTCTACTATTCACTCACTAGCTTATTTCTAACAATCAATCACATGAATCAGTATTTACTATTTTTATCACATCAAGTTTCATCATTATATTTTCATCTCATATCCAATCACTCTCAATTCATCCTTTTGTTTTTTCCAAATAATAATAATTCAAATCACTATTCTGTAGCAAAACAAAAATTTCCAAATGAATACATTTCCTTACATTATTTAATGAGGTACAGTCTCAAAAGAAAAGAAAATATAGACAAGGGCATGAATGCTAGTATTGGCTAACACGATGCCCTGGTGAGTGAATGCATTTATGTAGCAGTTAGCACCGCACTGACGGCCCTCCAAATCAAATTAAGCAAGAAAGATTATCATAGTCAAGAGTCATGCACACTACTATGCAAAAATTCATGCATGGCAAGAATGGATAAGCATTCTGACCTTGACTTGAAGCCTTAAGAACTTCACATAGTCCAGTATCTCATCGAGCATAGCAGCCCTATCACTCTGCGGAAACAAAGGAAAGGTTAGTAAATTCCCAAAAGCAATAGAAGAAAACCATGTAAAACAAACCCAACCCACCCCTTCGTAAGCTATCAATCACCGGTGATAAGCTACTTTAATGAGCTGAATACAAGTTTATACACCAAGCTTATTAGATTAGTCTTCATTCATCAACCTTAGGGTATTCTAGATAAAAAAGTGCAAGCAAGTGTACTGTAATTAAATGAAAATAATCAATATTAATCTTCAACATCAACACCGGGACGTCCAGGCAAAAAGGGATTGTATTAGTTCCAGAGATCATTTGGATTCCATTAGTAATGAGGATTCGGAATATCACACATTGATCAATCAAAGAGAGATTCAACCACTAAAAGAAAGATCTATTCTTTGGGATTCTTCCTTTCTTCAAAGGAAAGGAACAGAGATAGAATCAAAATGATTCTTGAAATGCCTTTCTGGACATTCCTCAATGTCCAAGCTAATCACGGAATGTGAGAAGTAGATGATTAATCATCTGCTTCGGGAAGAAATCGAAGAATTTCTTGGGAATCCTACTATTTTCAATATGTCAATTGGATCGAAGAGAAATTTTAATACAGTCAAGTTAATCTTATTTTTTTTCTTTTTCCTTTTTAGTAGAATTGTGTCAATTTACATTCATGATTAATTCCAGTATAGAAACCATTGTTACTTTTAAGAAATTACTTGCTGAAAGTATTTTGAGATTAACGAAACATAAAAGCAAATAAATATAATTAATTGTGAGTTTGATATTGACTATACCATGTGTTAAACCAGGAGTAAAGAGAAAAGGATAGAATTCACAAAAATAATAAGAAAATGAAACCAACCAAAATCTCAACAATGCATCTCGGCTTTACGCTTCTTCTCTTGAAGATGAAAATCTAGTTTCCCATTATCTTGTCATCTGTTTTCTTTTCAATGTTCAAGTCAGTCAAGATAATAAATTCAACATAATCTTATATTCTTGTCCTTGTATATTTTGAACCAAGAAAAATGTGGTACTATCATGCTTTAAGAACATTTCCCGATATTTCAAGGTTCTTAAAAATTGTGATAGTAAAAGAAAGTGGTGTCCACATTTTTCTTGGTTCAAAATTTACGATAACAGGAATGTAAGGTGATGTTTTTATTTTCTTGACTGATTTGAACATGGAGACAAAACCAAATAACAAGATAGTGGGAAAATGGATTTTCATAGTCTTATTAAGATTTTTTTTTTCTTTTTTCTTTTCTTGTCCTTTTTTTTTTTTTAAATTTTCTCATTGTCTCTTTTCCTCCTGATTTAGCACATGGAATGTTCAATACTGAACCCATAAACACTAACAAGAGTGAAAATAATTTGAGCCAATAACTACTTAAAAGTAACATCTGTATCTATAATGGAATTATCATGAATGTAAAAGTAAGTTTTTAACTGAATGTAATTCTACTAAAAAGTATCAGGGAGAAAATACGATCCATTTGGTTATTTTTCAATTAAAATTTATCTTCATTCCAATTGTCATGTTGGAAACAATAAGGGGCATTAACAATGTAATGTGTTGATGTTGAAGATTAATATTGACTGTTTTCATTTAATTATAGTACACTTTCTTCCACCATCAAATTCACCATGCCACTCTCTCACTCTTTACCAGTCCCACCACTTTCTTCATATTGAGAAAAACTTCAATTGCTCCATTAGAAATTTGATAAAATTGCAATCTGGCAAAACTTAAAGCACCTTAAAAGTGATGCTCCTGCCTCGAGCACCAGAGCAGTAATACCGACCTTATGTGACTTAACACCAAAATTATAACTTCTTTCTCATATTTAAGGTGCATAGGTACACCTAAAATCTAAAAACCCAGAAACTCGCCAAACAAGTTACATAAGCAACCTCAACAGCAAGAAGATACTAGAAATAGAAGTGCGCAAACCTTGTTACAGCTGGGAACAAGTTCTTGCAAGGCCTTGATTCTTTCAGATATTCTTTCTCTGCGCAACTGCATCAAAAATCATCATTTTATTAAGATACATTGCCAATTAAAGTTGAAGAAATAGTTATTTTTTTCCTCAAGAAGGGTAAATAGATAGCTTGTTCACATAAATGGTATACCCGCTCAGCAATACTATGAGGATCTGTTGCTTGACCTCTTCTTGCCCGAACCCTAGGCCTAATGACAGGTGGGTGTGGCACAGTTACCGCAGTGCTTGCTGTTGGCAGACCTTGAAAGGCCTGTGGAAGTAAGAAAATATTCTAGTGCTTAGAATGAAATAATATGTGAAATAAATAATGCTTATGTTTGAAAATGCAGATGAAGGATGCTAACAACTTATGATCTTTCAAAAAATTATCCAAAATGACTGTAAATGTTAACAGATCAAAAGACTCTTGTCAAACAATTAAAGTACACAATAAACTCTGACTTCAGCTTACTTCAATACAGGTTTATATTTACTAATCTACAAAAGAAATTTTTGGGTTTCAGAATTTTTATTAATTCATCTTGAATTCTTTTTAACTGACCAATCCGATGTGGGATTGCTACCTTAATAAATTAAACAATAACTTACTTTCTTGGATTGAAGTAACAGATTTCTTGTTTTTTAACTAAAATCAATATACTCTCACCCACCCTATCTTTCGAGGGAAGATGAGTGGAAGTGTCCCTCTCAACAAATTTAAGCCCTTCCAATATGTAAGGAACTTATTCAAGTGCAACAATACTACGGATTTAGTTAAGTTGACTTATCCAAATAAATTCAAGCCCTTTCAATATGTAAAGACAACTAAGCACTTCCAATATGTAAGGAACTTATTCAAGTGCAACAATACTACGAATTTAGTTAAGTTGACTTATCCGAATAAATTTGTCTCAGCACTAGTTAAAACACGTGTGAGTGGATTTAGAAGATGTTCTCTCAGCTTCTTTAAAACATTTAATAAGGTCCTGCATCATTCAATAAGTTTTGTAACCTATAAACTAGATCAGTGGCAATCCTGTAATTACTATGACCAAAAAAATGTCAAAAAAGTTTGGTAGGACTTTTTTGAGTTGAGAGCTTAATTGTTTCTTAAAATTTTTTAGATTATAAGCTCAGTCAACTCATAAGTCAAAATGACTGTCTCCCAAAGTCATGACAAACGTTGGACATGAAAAAATATATAAAAAACGTATAATGAGCATGCCATATGAAGTTTAAAATTTTGAAAGCCATATAGCCACCCAAAGTCAATACACTCATCAATGAAAAGTACTGAATCAAAGTGAATCTTTATCCTCAACAGAAGTTTCACTAAACAAATTATTCAGAGTTATCAACTTGGTATTTACACATTTCACACTTACCCTAACTCCGAACCAATATTATATCGAGATCTTGTAAACTAATTAATCATAGAACAGTTCCCAACAACTCTCTCTATCCTTACATCACTTAAATGCACAAACGACCACAAAAAATAACAAGAAATCAAGTATATATCGTTATGTGCACAATTAAGTTTAACCTGTTGAAGTTGGGGCGCAGGGTGGCGTAATGCATGAGCCTGTAAATGACCAAAAGCCGGATATAAACTCCCCATATTATTATTTACTGCTTCCCTCTCCTGCAAAAAACAGGATATATACACATTACTGAAAAATACAATACCTCTTGTCAGCGATCACAACAACAAAAATATGATTCGCACACAAAAGGTGAAAGGACTGAATTGTCCTCCAACTTTCAACTGATTTCCACACAACAAGTATACCAAGAGAACAACTGCTCCAAAGAATTCCCTGAAATACTATCCTTTTCCATTTTTTTTTTATTTTTTTTTCTTTTTTACTTTTTGCGATTAAAATCCCAGTTCAAATGACTTGCTGCTACAGAGCTCATCTTTCAATCGATTCAACCAATTCGTTACCTCACAGTTACAGCCTAAATGACATAACCAACAAAATGGACAAAATAATAAAACACAAAAGCTTACTGGCTTAACGGCATAGCCTCCGTGGTCGTTCATGGCGTCCCTCCCGTTATCGAGGCTAAGGCTCAAAGGAAACATCGCCGACTGTTGGTGGAGGCTAGCTGCGGCGGAGCCAAGCTGTGAAACAGTATCGCTCAATGACGACGTCTCCGAGGCGTTAGCGCCGTCGGCTCCGGACAGCCCGCCGTAGGAAGGAATCGAAAGGATTTGCTCGAGGAAATCATCGGAAGCGTATCCCTCCGGTGGGTTCGCCGCCATGCCGGCGAACAGAGTTAGGGATTCGAAGGATTTTAGAGAAGTGAAGCCAAGCGAATGATTTCTTCTGAGTGGATTTCGAGTGGCCTTTTTTGATGATGAGAAAAGTGTGATTATTTTTGGGAGGTGTTAGTGGTGGGGGCATGAGTGAAAAAGCTTGTTACTTTTTTTACTGCTATTTTTTATTCATTTTCCTGCGTAAGGATAACATTATTTATTTATTTATTTATTTATTTCGTGTGAATCTAAGATTATTTATTGATATATATATATATATATATATATATATATATATATATTTATATCATCTCTGTATATTAATGCAAAACCCTCTTAACCTATGTCTCTACTTCGTATACTTCGTTTGACAAATAAAATATTACAGTGTTTCGTTTGCTGATGTGTCATTCGAGGCTAATATTTACCTAATTTAATATTTTCTTGTATCTTACCTAATTTAATTATTTTATTATATTTTTACTTATTCAATAATTTTATTTGATTCTCCTAATATAAAAATATAAACAAATCATATATAATTAGTAGATAAGATCTAAATTAGTTATTTTAATTAAAAGACAAACTGCATATGAAATAATTTTAATTAAAAAAAATATTATGAAAATAATTAAATAAGTCTAATTAATAATAGAATTTAAAATAAATTTATTTTTGGAGTTTCAAATATTCTATATAGGTAAAATATGAATAGTTACAATAATTTAAGTTTGTAACCAAATATTAGTAATGTATTCAATCTAAGCATAAAAATATTAAATTATATAATATTAATTAATAAATATTGATTAGACACCACTACAATGCGACATGTATTGAGAGTATGACATCTTTTGAATATCTCAAAGTATATAACTAATAATTATTAATGAATTTATTCTGAACATTAATATATAAAATGATTTAATAATAATAATTAATAAAATAGATATTAGACATGGGTTTAGAATGTGACGCCTTTTAAATTTTTGTAAGTATGTAACTAAGAATATTAATAAATTTAATTTAAACAACAAATACAAAACTATTTAATATTTATTATTATTAATAAATAGATTAGACATGTACAAGGCACGATTGAGAATACATTATTTTAATTTTTTTATCTTAGATTTAAAATTTGGTAGTTATCTCAAATATTTTTTATATTTATCTTTTGATAAGTCCCGTGTAATTCGCTGGTGTTAAACAAGTATATATTAATGCAAAATCTTCATAATCTATGTGTCTGCTTTGTATGCTTCGCTTGTATAATAAAAAAAAAAAAAATTGGTGCTTTGGTTGCTTATGTGTCATCCGTATACCTAATTTAATATTTTTCTTTTATTGTATCTTGCCTAATTTAATATTTTCTTTTTATTATATTTAGGCTAACTTAATTATTTTTTTATTATTATATTTTGTCTAATTCAATAATTTTTTTTATACTCCTAATATAAAAATATAAATAAGCCATATATAATTAGTAGAAAAATTCTAAATTAATTATTTTGACAAATTACATATAGAATAATTTTAATTACAAAAAAAACTTAGTTATGAAAATAATTAAATAAATTTTATTTATAATAAAAGTTGAAATAATTTATATTTATTTTTTTAAATATTCAGTATAGGTAAATTATGGTATATTTGTAATAATTGAAGTATGTAACTAAATATTAGTAATGAGTTCAACCTAAATATAAAAACAATAAAATCATATAATAATAATTAATTAGTATTTATTAGATAATGGCACAATGCGAGTAGGCTTGAGGGTATGACACCTTTTGAGTATTTCAAAGTATATAACTATAATTATTAACAAAACTAATCTACACATAAAAATATGAAATGAGTTAATAATAATCAATTAATATATTTTAGAGACGGGTTGAAAATGTGACATCTTTTGAATTTTTATAAGCATGTTAATATAATTATTAACGAATTTAATATAAATATTAAAATATAATATTAATTAATAATTATAATAATTAATAAATTGAATAGGGCACATGTTGCGAACCCATCCTTACAATTTCTTATTTAAAATTTAAAATATAATTTTCACAAATATTTTTTATAATTAATTTTTTATAAGTTTCGTGTAATACACGGGTGTAATTACTTTTTTTACTGCTATTTTTTATTCATTTTCCTGCATAAGGATAATATTATTTATTTATTTATTTATTTTGTGTGAATCTAAGATTATTTATTGATATATATATATACTAGTTTAATCCATGTGTGTTATATGGGATTTATCAAAATATAAATATAAAAAATATTTATAATATAGAGTTTCTAAATTTATAAATAAAAAATTCAAAATACATCGTATTCTCAACTCGTGTTTTATACAAATGGCTAGTTACTATCTATTAACTATTATTTTTATTTTAATATTTAGATTAAAATCATTAAGAATTTCATATTTACATACGTAAATAAATTCAAAACTTGTTACATGCTCAACCCGTATCTAATTTTAATTGATTAATTATTATTAAATATCTTAATATTTTAATTAAATTCTATAATAATTCTTAGTTACATACATAGAGAAGTTCAAAAGATGTTATATTTTCAACCCGTGTTGTATTGTACTGGTGTCTAATTAATATTTATTAATTATTATTACATAAATTTATATTTTTATATTTAAATTGAATTTCTTAATAATATTTAGTTACATACTTAGAATATTGAAGCAACTCGTGATTTAGTTATATTGTATATTTAACTTTTATTCTCAATACAACGTATTTAGATTATTAATAAATAATTAAGTTTTATTTGTAATTAACATTATCTTATAAGTATTTTTTCTTTTAATTAAGATAGGTATTTTAAATTTTTTCTAATCATATATGACTTTTTATATATTTATATTAGAAGAATAAAATAAAATATTTAATTAGAAAAAACATAATCAAGGAAATATTAAATTAGAAAATTATATTTAAAAAAAGGAAATATTAATTTAGGCAAAATATAATAAATTAGGTAGATATTAGAATTCTTATCCACCCTATTTAATGTTGTTGACACACTAGCCTATGTGTCAGCTAAGTGTTGCTCCGGATGACGTGCGTCGTCATATGATAGCTCCAAAAGTTGAGTTGGCAACTTCTGGTAGTTTGTGCTAAAATGCTACCTTTGGGGGATTTTTGACCTAGGTATAAAATAACATTTTTCTTCATTTCAAGTTTTTCAATAAAAATCAGGGTTTGTAGTTACTTCTTCTTCCTCTCTCCAGCCGCCTTTGTTTATCCTCTTTAGTTCTTCTCGAAAAAATTCTCAATTTTTTTCTAAAATCGCAGAGTTGATTAACCATCAAATAATTCCAATTAAAACCTACCAATCGATCTGTTTTAGTATTCTTAGATTTGTTTGGATATACTTTTCATTTAATAAATAATTTTCTTTTATGATTTTCTCATCCATGTGTTAATTTATAATACAGATCTAATACATATGTTGGATTATTTATTCAATATTCACCCATTTAAATATTCATTTCATAGGTCTTTTTCGCATAGGTGTTGAATTGTTGATTCTCGATTGCTGCGAGGGCCAAGAATTGTAGATTCCCAAGGCATTTCAGAGGACGAGAAGCAGATGGGAAATATATTTGGCTCAGAACGGAGAATAAGCTCGATGAATCTGCCATGATCGAACTATCGAATAATTGTAAATATTTTCTAAAGTATGTTAGATACACCAACTTATGAGTGCTGTAAAAAAATTTATCCTACTGAAGTAATTAATTCTGCTCAGAACTTATACTCCGTCTCTTGATGATGTTGGATTTTATCTTGCGTTGTATTGGCTGCCAACACGGTCAGATGGTAAAACATATGTAGTATTCTTAGACTCAGATCTATTAGATGGTAAATCTAATAATTTGATTACTGGTGGTGGTAATCTGTAATAATAATAATTCTTTTATACAGAATTAATACATATGTAGTATTCTTATATTCCTTTTTTTCTCAGTTGATTTGTAGGTTTCAACATGATATGCTTTTATCATATAAGTATTTTCTCAGATTCAAGTTATTCGTTTAACACATGGATGAGGAAATAAACAGAGAACTTGATTTCCAATAAAAAACTTGAAATCTCTGCAATTAATTTATAGGTTGACCGCCGTGATTCCTTTTATTTGTTCATAATTTTTAGGTTTGCACTGGCAACATGAGTTTCACCTATATTTATTATGTTGTTTCCTTCTTGCATGTTTATTGAGAAGAAAAAAAATGTTACAAAAAAAATCCCAAAAATCTTTTTAGGTTTTAGCTGCTCTAAAATCGAAATCTGGAAACCAAACCATTTTTTGAGATTGTTTGTGAATCAAAATTATTTCTGTCAGAGTTGACCACTATCTAATTCTGGTTATTATTTTTATTTGATTTGTTTAATTTTCGAAGTTCGGTTTTGGGGAAAAGATGGAGGGATTTAAGTGGAAGCGTGAAAGGTTCGCATATGGTTTGGTTTTTTTGTTTTTTTTAATTTCATGTATTTTTTCATAAATACAAATGGTATGGCAGTTTATGAACATAATTGTTTTTTGCGATTTTTCTTATACTGATTATAGATTCATTTTTTTGGGCACGATTTGTAATTCTAATTGTTTATTTTTGGTTTTTCCTATTTTTGCAGAGTTTGTATCATTATCAATGGCATCCCGTATGGTTCCTACAAATTCTCATATTTCACTCGTCCGATGAATCAGTAGATATTATAAGATTCACTATATTTTTAAGATTTTTCATTCTTATTAGTCACTATTGTGATTGTTTAGGCATTGAGCAGTGCTCTGAGCAGATTGCAGTCGAACCGGCCACCCAGATAACTAAGAAAGTTGCTAAGGTTAGTATTTATTGGAGTGTTTGCAAAAGCTTTTGCTTTCTTGGGAAGAAAAGTGATTTTAGTGTAGTTGCAAAAAGGTTGACAGTAATTTTGCAAATAGAAGCTAAAAGTTTGATAAATTGAATAATAATAGTGAGTTGTTTCTTTATTTTATTAATATTTTAAGAGAACGTGAGTTAGGCAAATTTTGTTAATAATAAAAAGAGATATGTTGTTTTTCTAATTCCATAAAAAAGAAAATCCAAGTTATATAAAAATACAAAAACCAGGAGGGTTGTTTGAAATCTTGAAAGATAATTGAACATCTTTTTTTTTTTTTTTTATTTTGCAATTATCCCTTTATATTATTTGATATTGTTTTATTTTGTTTTGTTGCTATAACTTTATAAATGTGTATGAAACTAATGTTCTTCAACTAATGTCGATTTTACCTATTGTCATTTTAACTTCATTCCTACTAAGAAGAATGTGTGTTAAAAAAATAGTTATATTTTAAGAAAGTATAAAAAAAGAATGATATGATAGGGATGTGTTAAGGGTATTTGTAATTTTGGCAATTAGACTAAATCTCAGGGTAGTTTTTATAATTATCTCTTTATATCATTTATGTAAATTTGTTTCATTCTATTTTGTTTTCTATAACTTTGTAAATGTGTATGTAACTCAAAAGTCAAAAATCTCCGAAAACTACTGTTGGAGCTTTAGAAGCAGTGCGTGCACATATTGCACCTCAAGAAAGGATTTCTTTCAGAAATCATTTGAAATTGACTTTAAAAAAAATCCATTTAGAAGAAAATAATGTGCTTGGTTGTTGTTTTCCAGTCCATTTTGGACAATTGCTAATTGTTTGTGATTTTATGAGATATGGATTTATGGAACAAAATATTGTTGTCATGTTATAGGGTGGGAGTCCTATTCTTATGCAGCTACATTACACCTCCACTCTATGCCTTGATTGCTCAGGTATCATATTACATCTTTATAATCCTTGAGAGCCAAACTACTAAAAAACTAAAGTTATGATAGAAACGAAAATATACTATTGTAGTAGAATATACTAAAGCTACATTAATATGACAAAATTAAATATATACTTTTTTGAGTAAAGTATTACAAAATCTGATATATATACTATTGTAGTAGAATATACTAAAGAGGATATATATTAAATTTCGTTTGCGTTGCATCATATGTTGTAACAAAAGAGGATAAAAAACCTGAATATGCAATTTGCTTTAAATTAACTTAGAACCATGATTTTTTTATTGGTAGTCTGATTGCCTATTTTCTCCGCAAGTAATATATATTTCTGTTTCAGATTCGTAAGTCAATATTTACATGGTTGGGTCTTTGATTTTATTCATGATCAAGACTTCGTTGTGTGTATGTTACACGAAGTTGATTTTCCAATTTTCTTGTGATTGGATAGTAGATGTTGATTTGTAGAGGAGGATGTTAATTTATTTTTTGAGATTTATGGATAGTTTATGTTGTTTCCCCCAAGCAAGGTTTGGTTTTTAATTCTCTTGCCTTTTTTTATTTTTTATTTTTTAAGTTATACATGTTCTTTAATGAAAACGCGGGTGTTGATCATATGTAATCTGATATATCTTCTCTATATCTGTTAGGTTTTTTTGCTTACTCTTCTGTATTATAGGGTATGACTGATTTATTATTATCATCATCATCATTTATTTTATTGTTATTGGGTTTTTTTTTTATGTGTGTGGCATATAGTTAAGATGGAGAAATCATGTGTTTTAAAATCATATCTAGCTTGCCTGAAGGTTTATTTTTGATCATATATATATTTATGGATAATTGCAACCACTCCTGGGATCTCAATAACTATATAAAATCCCTAGCTAATTCTGAAATTATAATACTACCCTTGAGGGTTGATTCCGACGAAATTTACTGATATCATCAAATAATCTTACCCCTCAACTTTTCTAAATACTAGAAATAGCTCAACCTCTTCTTATAACATTAGTCATTTTTGTGGTTAAAGTTTCTTTTTTCCTTTTTTAGCTTTCAGGAGGACGTCCGTCAACTGCCTCTGGCAAGAGACAAAGCAATCAGGGCCCGGTCAAATATGGATTCAGTTTGGTCAAAGAGAAATATATGTTTGCATAATATACTTTCGTTTTACACACTAAACACATATGATTGATCATATCAATTTGCATAGTTTAATATGCAAGTTGGGAAGATATATCATTTCTAGATAACCAATTTTAATTAGTCAAAAGCACAAAACCCATGTCTTTTATGTAGTAGTTTTAATATTTAAATATTCTTAATTATATATATATATATATATATATATATATATATATAGTTGACATTAAATATATAGTTGGTGTATATTTTCTCTCATTCTATATTCTATTTAATATTCTATTTAGGTATCGAATTATCGCTCTCACTACGATTAATGGTCTCTTCAACGAAATAGTCATCAGCTTCCCATAGTAGTTCATCATATATTAACTTTTGCAATACATCAAAATCAAAGCCAATATCATCATCTTCATTTCCCACTTCATGTTCATCACTCTATGTGCAATCATCGGCCTCATTTTCATCATCCTCTTCATAGTCAACATATTCTGCATCTCCCTCGTCTTCACCAGACTCTTTGAGTACTCTGTCATAGTGAATTTCATGATTTTGGACACTCATGCGAGGACTTCCCACACCAAAATCTTCATAAGTCATTTTACTCGAACCCGCGATATCCGACATAGGAGTTGGTAAAATATGTGCACGTTCAGAAGCATTTCAGGTTTCACTCACTTGTTGTGTTTAATTGTAGTTGAATAGAAATGGATTGGCCACTCCCGTTATATTGTCGTAGCCAAACAAAATTTGACTGCCTACAGTTCCACCCCTTGCTTGCGGAGAACTAGAGCTTCCACCGCCAAAAACTGTGCCACAATCAAATGCTTGTTGTTTTGGTTCTATAGTAACATAAACTTTACGAGTTTGCATCACGACACGTTGTAGATCACGACTTGACTATATAACAATTTTCTGAACTTCTCCTTCTTCATTCGACATCAAACAATGCAATGAATACTCAATTGTTCTCCTATCACCCCTCACTGTCGAGTGAATCACATCCAAAAATGCATCATAACTCATATCATGTAATGATACGTAAGTGATCGTCTCTTCCACAAGCATGTAATCTTTTCTACCCCAATAACCACGATGCACAATAGTTAACTTCACATCCTCCATCTGCCATGATATTTGTTCCAAATCAAAATCATCATTAATTTATAGGTAATAATAATAAAGGTATATGTATTTGGGGGTAGAGGTTAAGTTTGGACCGAATATTATTTTTTTATGTTTGGTTCGAGTAGTACAAAAAAGGTTTGGGTCGAGTAGTAAATAAGGTTTGGGGCGAGTGGTTATGTTTGTATCGAGCATTATTTTTTTATGTTTGGATCCGATTAGTATAAATAGGTTTGGGTCGAGTAGTAAATAATATTTGGGGCGAGAGGTCATGTTAGGGTCGAGCAATATTTTTTTATGTATGGTTCGAGTAATATAAAAATGTTTGAGTCGAGTACTAAATAATGTTTAGGGCGAGAGTTTATGTTTGGATTGAGTAATATTTTTTTTATGTTTGGTTCGAGTACAATAAACAAATTTGGGTCGAGTAGTAAATAATGTTTGGGGCGAGAGGTAATTTTAGGGTCGACCAATATTTTTCTATGTTTGGTTCGAGTAGTATAAATAGTTTTGGGTCGAGTAGTAAATAATGTCTGGGTCGAGAGGTCATGTTAGGGTCGAGCAATATTTTTTTGATGTTTGGTTCGAGTAGTATAAATAAGTTTAGGTCGAGTAGTTAATAATGTTTGGGGCGAGAGGTCATGTTAGGGTCGATCGGTGCAAATGATACTGCTCGACCTGAATTACATTTCTACCTTCAATATGTGGATAAATACTGTAGCGTAGCAGATAAACAGAAAAATCATAGGAATTATTGTAAGGTCAAATGGTGATAAATTTCAAATACAAAATTGAAGAACTTACATTGTGCATACGGAGAACTCTAATCTTGATTCTCACAACCGAAATCGTCTCAAAATCGCCGATTTTCTTTTAAATGGACGAGTTAAACATATGAACAATAATAAAACGCTTGGGAAATTTTATCCTCTTTAATCTCTTTAAACCAAAGTGGGGATATTAGTCTTTTCCAATTTTAAATGGATAGAAAACATGTTTTGTTCACTTGTGGGTAAAAAAGAGTTTTACATTGTCTGAAAGGGTAAAAAAGACAAAGCCTCTCTCACTCTCTCTCTCTCTATATATATATGATTGGGCTCAAATGGGAACCACACTCTTATTTGTGAACTTAGGGCTTAATCTAGATCACTAATAAATTTCATCCTAAGGTTAATATTTAATAGATGATTTATATACAAATTCAAGTATAAAGGGGTAAGGTAGACTTTTATTTATGTGGCAGTTAAGATCTCCCCATAAATCATGATGTCATCGTCTTTTTCCTTTTTGCATGTAATTACTTTGTTCTTTGTTCCTACAAATTCAAAAAAAAAAAAAAAATTGTATTTCGTAAATTTTCCACAATACAATCTGCACTGGGTGTGCGAATAACGGAATCAACAGGTAAAATATTTATTATTGTGTCTGATTCATCTTTTTTCTGTGCGATTTTTTTTGGCATCGTTCTCAGTTTTGGGGGTTTGTTTAGTCATCGGGGGTGTTTATGTAAGATTTTTTGCCATGGGAGTGCTGGTTATGGCGCGATGGTTTTGGTAAAACTAATAATTTAATTATTAAAAGATTTATAAAACAGGAGGGAATGGAAACAAAGCATTGATAGTTGAATAATGAAGCACTACTGTTATTTTTTGCGACCTAGTTCTTTTTTTTCTTTTTTTGGGAGGATGATGATTTTGAATTTCAGTTTTGAAATTAATGAAGATAAATAAGAGAAAGGGTTTATGTGTCGTGTGATAATAGGGATGACTTTGAATTTATATTTTGAAATTTATGGAGAGAGATAAGTAAAGGGTTTGAAGAGAAATAAGATAATATCTTTTTTGGTGACATTGGTTTTTTAATTTCACAGGCACCAAATATTTCGACGACCACAGTGATTTTTGTGTCGAGATTTCACCGGAATTAGCTAAGTTATTTCATGTCGTCCTGTGAGTTGAGTTACAAGTTGTTTGAGGGATCAACTCAATGGTCTTGTTTCTTTTTTTTATTTAGTCGCGATGCGTATTTTTTTTTAATTAAAAATATATCAATTGATTGTTGGTGTCGTGCGTTTATCAAGGGTTTATACAGTTATTTGGGGTTTGCGTATAAGTTTCTTGCAAGGGAGTGTTGGCTATGGCGTGGTGGTGGTAGAGACGTAATTTAATATTTAAAGCTATAAAGCAGTTAGGGAATAACATAAAAACATTACTATTTGTGTAGAAAAGCATTACTGTGGAGTTTTCTAGTGCAACGACTTTTTTCTTGTGCAAGCACAAATGATTGCGGCGATAGCAGTAAGTTTCAGGTCAAGATTTTACCGGGGCTAACTGAGAACTACGTGTCATCGTGTGAGTTGAGTTATAAGCCATTCGTGGGACAAAAGTAGTAGTTGTGTGCATTTATTTTTCATATAGTAGATTGTATTTTGGTTCTTAGTAACAATATTTGACGCTTCTATTGTTAAACAAGCTGAGGTTTAAAAATATTTTTGGATGTGTTTTATCTTTTTAATGAATCTTGTTTGTTGCTTTGTTCTCATTTTTAAATATTTAGTTATTATGCATTTTCTTGGTGTGATTTGTTCGAAGTAATCCATTAACGTGAATATTATGTATTATTAGTGTTAATTAATTTGTATGTTTTTACTAGTACTATCTTCATGCTTAGATTGTTATTTTTAGCTATTCTATCATTTTTCAGAATAATTTGTTATGATTATGGAAAAGTGATTTCTGTTGTAGTCGTGCAATAGTTTGTGGTGATCTATTTGCACAGTAATACTGTTTTATACAAGTACAATGAGATACTTTGTTTTTTACCTGGGATGCTTTCATATAATTTTTTAACGGTGTTGTTTCCTTTTCTTATCTTCTGTGAGCATTTGATCTTGTATTTGTTATGTTGGATTTATTTCAAGTGTATGTTTCTGGAGTTTTTTTTTTTTTTTTTGGATTTTACGTGATGCTTTCACAAAAATGTGATGATATTTTTTAGTGCATTTTTATTATAAGTCCGTGGGTGAGAAATGAGAATGAATCCTAGCCACTACAATTAATCTAATCTAATGGTTCTTATTTAATAAAACAAATTAAAAAAATTCGGCCACCTTAAATTAAAACTTTCACTCAAACCCATAAGCTTCATTATTATCAATCAGCCCCCAAAGATTCTCCATCAAAAAAAAAAAAAAAAACACGAAACGATGAACAACCCCCTATTCAGAAAAATGAAGAACCCTAATTATTAGGGAAATCAAAATTGAAGATCAGCTCGAGATTTTAGATGCCCCTTTCCCGTTTGAATTCGCTCGTTTTTACAACCTTGGATTTTGAAGGCACCTTCCTATTCGAGTTTACAGGCCCCTTGTTTTTTCAATTTTTCCTGGTTTGTACGAACTTTGATTTTGGAGGGTCTACTCGATATTATCTAGTTTCTACGGGATTCGATATTTCTTACACTATAACGGTTGCGATTGAATACAAATTAGGTATTATTCCTTTTAGTTTACGGTAGTTCATTCGATTTTTAGATATTTTCGATTCAGGCATAGTTTTTTCGATTTTGCGGTTATTCACCTGGAGTTTTTGCACTTCAAGAATTATTAGGTTATCGTTGGTGGATTGATACATGAGAAAAGTTATAAAAATTTTATAAATCATATATTGCTGATGTTCTCAAACCACTTGACCATGCCATATTATTAGAATACAATGAAATTGGGTTTTTGCACTCAGAATTATGAGGCCTGTTTGATTATTAACAGTTCGATGCATTATGTTGATTGATGTCGTTTTAGATGATGTAGGTGTTATTGATTTGTACATATTTGTATGTGATTTTCATGTTTTTTGCACCGTATGTTGTGTGCTTTTAGAGTGTTTAGGTTTATCTTTTTTTATCGTTTTTCTTCCTTTTGATGTTTTTCGTCTCGTTTGGTATTTAATATATTTTATATGAAATAATCTAATTTTGCTTTATTTTAGTATTATAGCTCGAGACGATGAAGATTGGACGAGCAATGTACTGAGCTGACACTGGGTTACCTAGTGTCCGAGTCTTGCCGACACTAGCTGCCGACGCCTGCAACCTGCACCCGCGTCGATCGACACACCGTCGACGCTAGGTCGACGCTCAGCTTCAGTAGCGTTGATCCTAGTTCCGTCGATCGACGCATTGCCTGGTCGACGCGAGCAGCCTGCGCCCGCGTCGATCGACGCACCGTCGATGCTCCAGCAGTTTGAGCTGTTATTTTTGGAAAATCTATAAAAAGCCGGTGGTTTCTTCTTTTTAGAGTGCTAGGACGAGGGGTAAAGGTCCAGAATAATGTAGAGAGCCCTCGGTTCATGCCACCTTTCAATTCACGCAAGATTTGGTTTAATAGTTCATTGTTTCGTCGTTTCTATGCCGTCCAATATTTCAAGATCATTTCTCGTTGTTGAAGATCGTTGGATTGCTGATGCTTTTCTAGATTATAGGTTTTTCTGCACCTTTTTATTTGCTTATGTATTTGGCTTTGACTATCATCGGATGTTGAAGTTGAACTTTAGTTTCGTTAATTTAGTTTCCCTTGTTCTTCTTGTTTTCAGTTTGCTTGGTAGTTATTTAGATGCTTGGTAACTCTCATGTTTCTAATTGCTGAAATTATGCTTTTGATTATGTTTATGCTTCTTGGCTAATTTTATCGTTCTAGTGTGCCTAGGGTCATTTAGAACCATCGGCTTTGTTATCTTTGAATGATTATGTTAATTTAGTTTGTATTCCTTTTACCGTTTGATTATGTTCATGCTTTGCATTGAATTTATGTTTTGAAAATGATGATGCTTTGTGGCTAATTTTATCAGTCTAGTGCCAAGGGTCATTTAGAACCATCGAGATCGACAACCCCGATCGTGGAGATGATTCCGGCGCACTAGAACCTTGCTTTTCTTAATCGTTTTAAAGACTTTCAATTTCATTGCTCGTAGATGTTAGAACTCCTCAAACTAAATTGGATCGAGTGTTTAGTTTAGTTTTTATTTTCGTTTCTAAGTACGTAGAATCGAACACCGAAATAGTTTCCGATTAGTCTTCCTTGTGATTCGACTCGAGTCAGCTTATCGCCTACAATAGCTCCATTCTCTTGCGGACGAACTTTTTATTTAAGCGAAAAAGTTCATCATGTGTAAAGTCATGCATTAACCAGTGCACAGTATGTCTCATATGATTTAACAGTTCTATGCGCGTTGTCGTTTACTTTTAGTTGATGTGTGTGTGATGTGATTTGTGCACAAGTTAGTATCAATATGTGCACGATAATGTACTAACTTGTGCACAATGGTGTATTAAATTGTGCATGTTATGAAGTTTTAAATAATTTTTCTGCCGCATTATCTGTGGCCTGTTTACTGTTTTTGTGCACTGATTGGCGGAAAATTTTGCAGGTGATGCTGAATGTTCTTCCAAGAGTTGTGAGTCAATTCGACAAATGATATTCATGACACCTAGATCTACATACGAGTCTTATGCCTTAGTGGTTGGTTTTGAAATTTGGAAAAGAGTGGCCAATAAAATTCAATGGAAGAGAACCTGAAGAAGTGAAAACGAGGGGTGTGCAATACTTGTGGTGAAAGGAAGACCATAATATGAGAAATTGCCCAAAGAGAAAATGGAAGATAATACATGCACACTAATGGAGTATGCACAATTGTGACCCTGATATTGCACAATATTTAATGGTAAAATGCACAATCGTCACCTTTGAAAATTATTTTCTCCTAATATTATAAAATTAATTTCTATTTTTTATGTGTTTATCTAATTGAAATAATCACTTATTTGCACCTTGTAACTTACAGGTGATTTGAGGATGGAAGCAAAAAAGAAAGTAATTGTCAGATTTCAAGACCTGTCTTTAATATTATTTTCGTATTTTTATTATTATTTTTTTAAGTTTGCAAACTGTTTTGTGCACAAGTAAGTATAGTTTTGTGCACAACCATGTAATAGAATCTGCACAATAATTCAATAAATTGTGCACAATAGCATTTCCTAAATTTCTGTTTAAGTTGTTGGTCTATGGTACTAAATGTGGGATTGAATTGTGGTTTGTACGTGTTTCAAAATTAAGAACTTTTGGTCATTTTTTCTTTCTTTCATCGCATTTTTTAGTTTGTTGGTGATGTACCATATACCATAGTTTATTAAAGTACAAAATTTTTGACTATTTCTTTTTTCTTTCATCGTACAGAACTAACATGTATATATTCTATTTTTGCACCTTTAAGTTCTAATATGTGCACAATAATGCAATCAATTGTGAACAATATGTCTAATATGATTTAACATTCGTATACCTTTGTCCTTAGATGTTATTTCTGCTGGTTTAGGCGTACTGTAAAGTTTGCACATTTAAGTGCCAATATTTGCACAATTATGACCCTGATAATGCACAATAGTCAGTGACAAAATGCACAAGTGAGGCCCTTGAGAATTGTTTTCTCCTAATGTTATAATATTATTTTTTATTTTTCGGTGCTTTCACCTCTAAAATTTACTTGGTGTCAGTTATGATTGTAATAGTCACTTCTTTGCACATTGTGATTTGCAGGTGATTTGAGAAAAGTAAAAAATGGACCAATTGGCAGATATCAAGACTTACCCTTAAATTTATTCTTATTTCTTAATTTATCAAATGATTTCAGAATTTAAGAGAGTATTGTTTCAAAAGACTAGTGTTTTTTATGCGGCCATCGCAAGTAGCTTGGCTTTCTTAGAATTCAGTATGTGGACATTCAAGCAAGTATTGTTTGGTGATTATGTTTGAATATTAAAATTTTGCCTGATGATTTTAGCATCTATGTAACTGTTTCTATTTGTTCTTTACTACATTTTTTTAACAATAGTTACAGTAGGGCACTGTTGGTAACATCAATCTGCGAAAATAGGATATGCACGATAGTAAGTGTGTAAAGGCTTTTCCCTTTGACTTGGTATAGAGAATGAACTCAATTTTAAACCAATAAGCCATCGGCGATTTTTACTCACCTAACGATTCTTAGCGCATTTCCCCGATTAAATCTTCTTCTACTTACAAACAAGTAATTACCTATAGATAAAAAAAAATCTACACAAAAGACATAATAAAAGAAGCATTCATCGATTCTAAAAGAATTCCCACAATCTATATAAATTCGAGCAACACAATTATTGCATTAAAAAAATAACAAGCTGCACAACAAAAAATGAGTGCATTCTTGAAGTTGCAAACTTGACAAAATCCAACAACTTCAGAATATCTCAAACTTCAATACCAATATACATTCATATTTCGTCAATTTCTTGTGGTGTAAAAAGTTATTAATATTAAAAAAATATCACAGTTAGTCACTATAATTATGCACAACAATGATTAGATATTTGCACATTTGTGACCACAACCATGCACATTATCAATTTATTTACAATCATAACTAAAAATACTCACAAGATCCTATAACCACTGAGTTTATCACACTACAAACAAAATCACATGCCCATATAGCTATTTAATTCTTCTTTTTTCTCAAATAATTAAATCTTTATTCAAGCCTAATGAGAATTAATGTACAAGACAAAAGATTACAACTCAGAAGAAACATATTTCATTAACATTAGGTCCAATCTCTTGGAAATCTTCTTCAGCTTGCCATGGGTAGTCAATATATTAACTGCATGTTGCATCACCAAAAACACATTTATTCCTTGTTGGTAAAAACTTTTAACTGGCTAGCCTAAACTTCAACCACTACTATAGAGATTTTATTCTTGGGTTACAAAAAAAATTATGCAGAATAAAATTAAAATATCAAAATTAACAAAAAATCGAAACTAAGAATTAAAAAAGCAAAATCAGTTACAGAACAAACAAACAGAACACGTGCAAGAGTAGATAAGCACAACACCAGTCGAGTGCTAAATCGTTCAAGCAAGTCTTCGAGCCTCTTTAAGTTGATGATGATTCTCTTTAACTTTGATTTTTGCCTTATTGCCTCTAACTTTGGTCTATATTTATCAACTGTGTGCCATATGTTTAGCGAGATGCCACAATTTTTCATCTTCTTCTCGAGTCCATTCCAATTTCAATTAAAAAAATGCACATTAATATACATGATTTTGCACATTCATTAATAAACCACTTGCACATTCATTATAAATTCTGACATGAAAATTCTTTACTTGCTATATTATAAGTCAGACAAATCAATAACAACTTAAGCTTTGGGATTAATTATACACAAGTGTAAATAATTTTAACAATGCAGCTCACTATGCCCATATCAATGAGAATATAATCTTGAACATGTCCCTCAATTGCATTGTCAACGAGCATATACTCATAACGTCATTACATTACTTTCTCCATACACTTTCAACTGCTTCTGTAAATTTATAAAAATTAAATCAAAATTTTCATAAACTCTTTGAGGCAACAATAAACCTAATCAGTTACGACAATAAATACTAAACTAAATAACAGCAGCACGTCCCAACAATTTCAAACTTCATTAACTATAAAATGCATGAGATTGGACATCTATCTATAAAACACAACCAGTAAGCATAGTGCATATGATCGAGAAAACTCGAATAAATTTAAAATCCACAACGCTAAATTGATTTGAGAAACATCAATTGCGATTCGCGTAAAAGAAATTCGAGAAACGAAAAACCCTAATGTTCAGAAAACTAAAACCCAAAATATATGCTTGAATAAATAGAAATAAATACAAATTTCACAACGAGGAATTGATTCGAGATAATATACATGTGGTTCGAGAAGAATATACCGTGATTCATGAAAAACAAAGAGAGAGAGAAACATACCTTTTTGTCTATTTTGGGTGGCCATGAAAGATTGACGAATCAATTTCTGAAAATCAATGAAGAGAGAGAAGGGAAACAACAAATTTGACAACGAAAATCAATTGAAATCGGTGAGAAAAAAGTGAATCGATGAGGAGAAATGGGGATTAGGTTTTCTTCTCTCAAGAGGCAAACGGGATGATACGATCTGGGCAGAAATGAGAAGGACGCAATTTGTTTAGTTAAAAATGAATTTTAATTACTGAAATGCCACCGAGAATTCTTTAATCACAAGCATTAAATTTAGTGTTCAGGATTTATTCTCATTTCTCACATAAGGATTCATTCTCACATGATCATATACCTATATATATATATATATATATATATATATATATATATATAGGGCTACAAACGACACTCTGTCAGTTCATCAAAATTAGACTATGATTTGTTGGTAAACAATACAAGAGTGTCTCATAAAACCACTTAAATCTTGCAAGAGATCATTCAAAAAGTTGTTGGAATATCTTAACTAAGAGTAACTATTTTTAACAAACTTAGAAATACATAAAATACATGACTATACCAAAGTCTTTAATTATACATATTTTGGACAAAGACGAGAGAGAATGGACAATTGGATATTTCATTATACATAATCGAGCACAATAGCATCAACATAACACACACGTAACTACCAATTCTCCTTAATATCTTTTGACTTCTCGAATATGAATTTACCCTCTTTGTATTTCTATGATGTCTCATAAGCACGATGGTATTTCCATCCCACACCTCCGCAATAGATATCAACAGCCGTGAATATCTGTCATAAGATGCCTATCCTCTTTGGCCCCGACAACTCCGTTCATCGCAAGGGTTAATAAAAAAGCTATGGCGTGTCTTCCCTGAAACGTCTTAGAGTTTATATCATCATGTAGATAAACATGATGATATACAAAAGAAAATACATTTTATATTATTAAAATTGGCTAATGTAAAACTTAAAGCAGTTGACCAACAAAGGTATCATTTTACAACATACATAAAAAATACTTACGTATATTAATCAAAGTACTGCAACACATGAAAAAAAACACTTATTCAGGTAAATTACAATTTTCCAGAACAACATACAAAGCATTAAAAATACACTCTACACTATTAAAGTTGGCAAAAGTAAAAAAAAATGAAACATCTAGAAAGAGTAAGATATCAATTTACAACATACAAAAAAAGTACTGCAATTAAGTTCAGAGAGCTTTTTTCTTTTCAATCACAGTGCACATTCATAAGGGAACGATCTTAATGGATTTAAAAAATTAGCACCATTATGCTTATATAGAAGCACCTCCATTTTTTCATCTTAATATTTAATCATCTATATATACAATACAATATCCACAACATTATGAGATGCTCACGAAAACACTACAGTTATTAATTAGAAGCATCCAAATAATAAATCCTAAAAATTTATACATAGAAAGAGTTTAGACAAAATGAGGTACTAGTTACAACATACAAAAAAGCACCTAAGAATGTCAATGACAACACTGCAACACATATGAAAAAGCACTTATCCTAGTTAATTTTACTTTTCCATAAAATAATTAATCCATTTGTTGATATGTCTTGAATCTCTCGCTTCGGCGAGTTGTACGAGGGTCTCTCTCTCGGTCAGCGAGTCGGGGGGGTCAAGGGGGGGCGAAGTCCCCCTTGCCTGGGAGTCCGGGGGGCAGAGTCGCCCCCGGCCCAAACGGTATGCATTTTAGGGCCTTAAGCCCAATTTGGTGTATTCTCTCAATACTATAAATATGATCTTTGAGATCAGAAATCTGTAACCCTAATCAGTAATAAAATCCGTTCTTCTCTCTGCCCATGGACGTAGCCAATTTGATGAACCACGTAAATCTGTGTCTTCTTTATGTTTTCTGTTTATTGCTTTATAATCATATTCATTCATAACAAACTGGTATCAAGAGCCTGGTCGATTTGATCAGGGTATTTCCGCACCCTTAGGGTTTCTTTTGCCGACTGAGAATGTCTGCTTTCAACGTAAAGGTTGACAGATTCACCGGGAGAAATAGTTTTGAATTATGGCAGATCAAGATGCGATCTCTGCTGAAGCAGCATGGTCTATGAGCGCCACTATCAGGAAAACCTAAATCTAAGGATGTAGATGAAGAAGAGTGGAATACTCGAGAAAGAAAAGGCCCACTCGACTATTATGCTATGTCTGTCCGATGATGTTATCATCTAGGTTGCTGATCAGGAAACTGCCGCTGCTCTCTGGTTGAAGTTAGAGAGTCTCTACATGACAAAGTTTCTAACCAACAAGTTGCTCTTGAAGCAACGTCTGTTCCATTTATGCATGCAGGAAGGTAATCCCCTTCGTGATCATCTAGACAAATTAAATAAAATTTTACTAGATTTGCGTAATATTGATGTTAAAGTAGAAGATGAGGACGCTGCTTTAATTTTGTTAGTATCTTTGCCTGAATCGTATGAAAATTTTGTTGAATCGTTTATTACTGGGAAAGATACTCTGTCTCTGGAAGATACTCGATCTGCCCTCCACAACAAAGAAGACCGTCAACGGGCAACTGGCTCTGTCACAGAAAATTAGGCATCGGGGCGGTTTATCACAGGTAAAGAAAAAGGGAGATTTGGGAAGAAAACTGGGAAGTCGAATCCGAAAGGTTCAAAAGGTCCTAAACCCGAAGACATATGCAATTACTGTAAAGAACTAGGGCACTGGAAGAATGATTGTCCTAAGAAGAAGAGGAAGCAGGAGAAGAAAGGGGGTGTCGGTAGTTCTGCAGCTGTGGCAGAAACTGATACGAATTCTGAAGAAGATCTGGCTTTGGTTGCAGCTGGACAGTCTCATCGTAATGATGTGTGATTTCTTGATTCTGGGGCATCGTACCATATTTGTCCTAACAGGGATTTCTTCTCGACCTATGAGCAGATAGATGGAGGAAATATTTCCATGGCAAACAGTGCAGTCTGCAAAGTGGTTGGAATTGGCTCAGTCAAGATACGGACAAATGATGGGGTATTCTGCACCTTGAAAGAAGTCAGGCATGTTCCACGGATGACGAAGAATCTGATATCATTGAGTCTTCTTGACACAAAGGGTTTCAGTTTCAAAGGTGAAGGTGGGGTTATGTATGTCTGTCAAGGTTCAAAGGTGGTCCTAACAGGCCTGAAACGTGGTACCTTATATTATCTGCAAGGTTCCACTGTGACAGGTTATGCTGATGTTGCATCATCCGAGGTTCAGACCAAGGATATGACCAGGCTGTGGCATATGAGGCTCGGTCATATGGGAGAAAGAGGGATGCAGATTTTGTCAAAGCAGGATCTTCTTTCTGAGCATAAAGTGTAGAGTCTTGAATTCTGCGAGCATTGTGTGTTTGGGAAGTTTCATCGCAGCAAGTTCCCAAAGAAGGTCGTTCATCAGATCAAGGGGACTCTTGACTACATTCATATGGATTGTTGGGGTCCGTCACGTGTTGAGTCTATTGGAGGCCACAAATATTTTGTGTCTATGATTGATGACTACTCAAGGATGACTTGGGTAATTATGATGAAGAACAAAAGTGAAGCGTTCAAGAGATTTAAGCAGTGGAAGGCGTTGGTAGAAAATCAGACTGGGAAGAAGATCAAGCGACTGCGAACTGATAATGGCCTGGAGTTCTGTTCATCTGATTTCAACGAGTTCTGCAAGGATGCAGGGATTGCTCGACACCACACCATACGACACACGCTGCAGCAAAATGGTGTGGCAGAGCGCATGAATCAGACATTGCTGGAGAGAGCAAGATGCATGCTCTCAAATGCTGTTTTGGCTAGAAAGTTCTGGGCAGAAGCAGTAAACACGGCGTGCTATTTGATCAACCGTGGTCCTCATACTGGCATTGATTGCAAGACACCTTACGAGGTATGGTCTAATAAACCTGCAGATTATTCATTGTTGAAGGTTTTTGGGTGTACTGTTTACTATCATGTTAGTGAGGGTAAATTAGAACCAAGAGCTAAGAAGGGTATATTTTTTGGTTTTGGGGATGGAGAGTTAAGGGATATAGAATCTGGTCACCTTCAGAAAATAGAGTTATATTCAGCAGGAACGTGATTTTTGATGAGAATTCTATGCTTAACCCCGCTGTGAAGTCCATTGGTGCAGAAAATTGTAGTAGTGTTGATAAACAGGTGGAGCTGCAAGTCACTCACAATGAGAGTGAATCACAACTCCAAGGTGGAGAATATCAACATACTACTGCTAAAAGTACAAGTTCAGATGTTCATATAGAAGCTCGCCAGACAAGCATAGCTATTGATAGAGCTAGGAGAACATGCATGAAGCCTCCTGTACGATACGGTTTTGAGGATATGGTGACTTATGCATTACAAGTCGTTGACGAGGTAGAAGAGGAAAAACCATCTGTAGGTGAACCATTCATATACAGAGAGGCTGTTTCAGGTAGTGAGTCAGCTCAATGGCTCACTGCAATGAGAGAAGAGATGGAATCACTTGACAAGAATCTGACTTGGGAGCTGGTCAAACGGCCAAAGGGGAGGAAGATTGTCACTTGAAAATGGTTATTCAAGAAGAAGGAAGAAACCACATCTGGTGAGGGTGTGAGATACAAGGCTCGAATAGTTGCAAGAGGGTTCACACAGAAGGAGGGGGTTGACTATAATGAGATATTCTCACCAGTGGTCAGATACACTTCCATCAGAGTGTTACCAGCAATGGTTGCACAACAGGATTTAGAACTTGAGCAACTGGATGTGAAGATAACTTTTCTACATGGAATGCTCGAAGACGATATCTACATGACTCAACCAGAGGGGTTCTAGGCTCCGGGGAAGGAAGATTATGTTTGCAAGTTGAAGAGGTCCTTATATGGGTTAAAGCAGTCTCCAAGACAATGGTATAAGAGGTTTGACAGTTACATGATCCAGTTGGGATACAACAGGAGTCCACATGATTGTTGTGTGTATCACAACAAAGCAGATGATGGTTCTATGATCTATCTCGTTCTGTATGTGGATGATATGCTCATAGCTACGAAGTCCAAGTCTGATATTCAGAAGCTGAAGGATCTGCTCAGTGCTGAGTTCGATATGAAGGATTTGGGTGCTGCCAAGAAAATTCTGGGCATGGAGATATATAGGGAAAGAGAAAAGAAGAAGCTCTTCGTGTCACAGAAGAGTTACATTGAGAAGATCTTGTCTAGATTTGGCATGTCTACCGCCAAGCCTATTGATACCCCAAGTGCTACAAATATTCATTTATCCGCTGATTATACACCTAAGTCTGTAGTTGAGCAGGAATACATGTCTTGAGTCCCATACTCTAATGCAGTATGGAGTTTGATGTATGCTATGGTCTGCACTAGACCAGATCTTGCACATGCTATGAGTGTTGTCAGCAGGTTCATGGGGCGACCTGGAAAGGAGCATTGGCAAGCTGTGAAGAGGATTTTTCGTTATCGTAAAGGTACGTCTGATGTTGGTCTCTTGTATGGAGGTGATGCTCATGGTTCTGTGACTGGTTACTCAGACTCTGATTATGCTGGAGATGTTGATAGTAGAAGATKTATGACTGGTTATGTCTTCACTCTTGGTGGTTCTGTTGTTAGTTGGAAGGCAACTCTACAGGCTACAATTACTCTTTCTACAATTGAAGCATAATATATGGCACTGACAGAAGCTGCTAAAGAGGGAATTTGGTTGAAAGGGCTTGTAGGAGATCTTGGTCTACATCATGATCAAGTTATTGTGTTTTGTGACAGTTTGGGTGCAATCTGTTTGACCAAGAATCAGGTCCATCATGAGAGGACCAAACATATTGATGTGAGGTATCATTTTCTGAGGAATAGCAGAGAATCAAGGTGATGAAAGTAGGTACTGCTGATAATCCTGCTGACATGTTCACCAAGCCGGTCCCACATAGCAAGTTTCGACATTGTCTGGACTTGCTAAACGTCAAAAGCTGTTAGTTGCCCAAGGAGGGCAAATCTGAGGCAGAAAGAAGGAGTCTGTTCATTTGGCATTGTAATGATGCATCTGCAAGGAAGATTCAAGTCAAGGTGGAGATTTGTTGACATGTCTTGAATCTCTCGCTTCGGCGAGTTGTACGGGGGTCTCGCTCCTGGTCCAGCGAGTCGGGGGGGGGTCAATGGGGGGCGGAGTCGCCCCCGGCCCAAACGGTATGCAGTTTTGGGCCTTAAGCCCAATTTGGTGTATTCTCTCAATACTATAAATATGGTCTTTAAGATCAGAAATCTGTAACCCTAATCAGTAATAAAATCCGTTCTTCTCCCTGCCCGTGGACGTAGCCAATTTGGTGAACCACATAAATCTGTGTCTTCTTTACTTTTTCTATTTATTGCTTTATAATCATATCCATTCATAACACCATTAATTAACCTCATCGATAAAGCATAAAAAAAGTGAAAGAACCTTTCATTACAGGTTGGGGGTGGTAGGGCTTGTATATATCTAAAATTAGATAGCTAATTAACATAATTCGTTCATGTATCAAAACAAGCAAGTTTTTTTGCACGTCGTTCTTCGCTTGGAATTAAATGATTTTTTTGGAAAAAATATATTTCTCGAAAGCACACGACTTTGAAGATTGTAATTGCAGAGGTTTGGGTTTCTAGGGGTTTATTCTAAGAAATCAATCACAGTTGAGTTTGAATTCATACATTTTGTTGTAACAACCTCTTTTCGCCTATGACCACTAGATTATTCTTGATCGTTTCCCATCCCCTCGCGACAAAAAAATTGTTTGATATTCACTGCCGTTTGTGATCTTTTGGAGTTGTAGCAATTTTCTTCACCGAATAATGGAGTTGGGATAGAACGCGTTTGATTAGGAGGTATTTGGAAAGTGCTGGTATAAATTGTAGATATTACGGATTAAGGAAATGTGAGATTTATAGGATTTGTAATTGGGACTAATTTACCCCTTTAGCTACATCACACGTGATTTTGGACTTTTTCCCCAACAAAATCACAATTAATAATAGACATAAGATGAGAATAATTATTGGTGTAGATTAATCCCTAGGTTCACAAATAAGGGTGGGTTCTCGTTTGAACTCAACCATATATACTTGTGTCTAGCAATCCATATCATTTCTTCGTAGAGTTTGACAAATGATTTAAGATTAAAAATTATATAAATTAGAAAATTGAGAATTTTGTTTAGTTGAACGCTCCTGCCTGCGTTTTATAGATTCTCGACAAATGTGACAAAATGAGATTATATTGTAGGGAACTTTTATGGTGTCGTGAAGACACCATTCTTCACTTCATCACAATCATTGGATCAAAAGTTGGTTACAAATATTGGTAAATGAATGGATGTAAATGCACGGGAGGTGGGGGGCATGATGCCTTCACGACACTGTAGTCATTTCCTATATTATATTGGGTGCAAAAGTTAATAAGGGCGGATTGGTTGAGCGATTTGGATGACCCCATTGCTTATTTATTATCAATTAGGTCTTTTATATAGGGTATGTTTGGGGAATAAAACTGATAAACTAGCTGATAACTGATAAGTTAGTTGTAAGCTGATAGCTGATGACTGATAGTTGAAAATTTAGATGATATAAATAAAGGCGTTTGACAAATTTAGCTGATAAGTTAGCTCAAAAATACAAAATTAAACAAAAGTACATGGTTAAAATAATAGTGTTTATTTTATTTTTTATTTTTATTTTATATAAGTTCGGCATTGTAAATTTAATTATTATTGCTTCTATTACCAATCACGTTGAATATATATATATGAAGTAGTTTTCAATAATTGCACAATTTTCTAATGGGTTGGAACTTTTTTTTTTATTTTTTATTTCTATTTCATACCAAGTTATAGATTCAAGCTATAACAATAATAATAATAATAATAATAATAATAATAGATATTCAAGTAATAATTAATAAAGTGGTGAAATAAATAAAAATTAGTAAAAATATAATGTATGGCATATACTTAAAATTATTCATATTGATATTTATTTTTTAAATACAATTTGATCTCTATCAAAATTCGGCATCTAAACGCCGCGCCGCATGTGATATTTTATTATTATTTTTTAAAAAAAGTTCTGGCCCAAAACGACGTCGATTTTGGGACTATTTTCTTAGAAGAAAAAGATTCATTTGGTGTTGCTATTAGTTGTTTCTAATGCTTGAATGATATACTTATTTAATTATTTTTATTTTGTAATGTATGTCATAGTATTGTTATTTGACTAATGAACTTATGAATTTATGTTGTTTTGAACTTTGAATTGAATAATAGTTTTAAACTTGTGAATTGTAACTTGAGATCATTACTTTTAGTTTTGAATTGCCATAAACTTTACTGTGTGGTAGGTAGTATGTTGAACTATTAAATGGTTGGATATAATGTTGTAAATCAGGGCATTTTATTTTCAAATTTTAGGGCCCACCTAGGCGCTAAGCACTGGCCTGGCACCTAGCAGCCGCCTAGCGAGTTTTAGGATGCTGGTACATATATCTAGTTATACATGCACCTGGGTGCACCCTTGTAGTAGTAGTATCTGAGATAAGATTAGGGTATGTTTGGCAGACAAAACTGATAATCTAGCTGATGACTGATAAGTTATTTGAGAGCTGATAGTTTATAGCTGCTGACTGATAGCTGAAAAGATAGCTGATCTAAATAAAAGCGTTTGACAAATTTAGCTGATAAGCTGACTCAAAAATACAAAAGTACATGTTTAAAATAATAGTGTTAATACTATTTTTTTATTTATTTTCATATAATATTAGGATTGTAAATTTAATTATTATTATTTCTATTACCAATTATATATATATATATATATAATTCTCAATAATTGCACAATACTTTTTTTAACGTATTGAGAGAGGATTTTTTTATTTTCTTATACACCAATTTATAATCAAGCTAATAATAATAATTATTATTATTATTTCACAATACTAAAATAATTCTTAAATATTCATCTAACAATTAATAAAGTGGTGAAATTAAAATAAAATAATACCTAACAAAATAATAGTGTAATTTTCTAAGAAAAATAAAAGGATTAAAATATGAATAAAATCAAAAAGCTCCATGAGCTTATTTGAAAAGCTTGTAATAGTAGCATCTGAGATAAGCTCTGACTTTTCAAATAAGCTCATGCAACCAATAAGGCTTATTTAAATACAAAGAACTTATAAGTTCTCAAAATAAGACACAAGCTAGCTTATTATGCTTACCAAACATACACTTAAACTTTTTAAATAAGTTCATCCAACCAAAATAAGACTTAGGGTATGTTTGGCGAACAAAGCTGATAGCTGAAAAGCTAGCTGATGACTGATAAGTTATTTGAGAGCTGATAGCTGAAAAGTTAGCTGATCTAAATAAAAGTGTTTGACAAATTCAGCTGATAAGCTGACTCAAAAATACAAAATTACACAAAAATACATGTTTAAAGTAATAGTGTTAATGCTATTTTTTTAATTCTTATATATTATTAGGATTGTAAATCTCATTATTATTGTTTCTATTACAAATTTCGTTTTATATATATATATATATATAATTTTCAATAATTGCACAATACTTTTTTTAACGGATTGGGAAAAGAATTTTCTTTTATTTCCTTTATACACCAATTTATAGTCAAGCTAATAATAATGATAATGATAATGATAATAATAAGAATAAGAATAAGAATAAGAATAAGAAGAATAATTTCACAATACAAAAATAATTCCTAGATATTCATCTAAAAATTAATAAAGTCGTGAAATTAAGAAAAAATTAATACCTAACGAAATATTAGTGTAGTTTATAAAAAAATAAAAGGGTTAAAATAGTAATAAAATCAAAAAACTCCATGAGCTTATTTGAAACGCTTGTTATAGTAGCATCTGAGATAAGCTCAAACTTTTTAAATAAGCTCATGCAACCAAACAAGACTTATTTAAATACAGAGAGCTTATAAGTCCTCTAAATAAGACATAAGCTAGCTTATTATGCTTACCAAACATACACTTAGGCCCTGATTGGTTGAGTTGATTCAAACAGCTGATAGCTGATGACTGGTAACTGATAACTAATAGTTGATATTCAATAGTGCTTGGTGAATTAGTTGATTAAAGTAGTTGATTGAAGGTTAATTTACCAATATAAACATGATTAAAAAATATAAAATATTATACATAAAAAAAGGGAAAATATAAACAATAAAAGAAATAAAATTATAATAATTAATTAAGACTTCCCAAAATATTATTTAAAAAAAAAGACAAATACTTGAAATAATTAAAAAGATAATTATAATAATAAACAAAACTTTAATTATGACTAATACAAATATTTTCATAAAATATAAAGTAATATATTAGTTTATAAATAAAATATATTTTACAATATAAAAGGATAAAAAAGGATTTTACAAAATAAGGTAAGAATTTATTAGAAAAAACTACGATTTTTATTAGGTAGAATAGCTATTAGGAGCTTATTTTTGTTCTTACCAAACAGCCTAAAAAAGCTTATTGTGATGGAATGAGTTATATAAACACTTTCAACAAGCTCAACCAAGCAGGCTTTTATTTGAATACAATTAACTTATAAGCTCCCTAAATAAATTATAAACTAACTTTTTATGCTTACCAAACATACACATAGTCTAAGTATAAATTACTAATCAACTCTCGGTGATTGATTAAGCTTAAGAAACTAGGTTTTTTTCCCTAATTAAGTTGATTGAAGAATGGTCCAAATAGCTGTGCTGATTTAAAAAATTGATGACTTATATTTGATTTTGGTAAATTTGCGGACTGAATTAGATAATTGAATGTTAATTTATCAATATATATATATATATATATAATTAAAAATATAAAAATATTATATATAAAAAAATATAAATATTAAATAATATAAATAAAGTTATAATAAGAAAGTAAGACTTCTTAAAATAACTTTTAAAAATCATTAAAATTAATTATAATGATAAATAAATATTTACTTATGTTTAAGAATAATATTTTCGTATAATGACAAACAATATGTTTGCTTATAAAACAAGATATTTATTACATTATAAAATGATAAAATTAGATTTCTTTTAAAACAAATTAAGAATTTATTAGAAAATTCTACAATTTGTATTCTTTTATTCCTAAAAGGACTTATTAGGCCGAATACGTTATTTAAAACTTATTGGGAGTTTACCAAACAATCTAAATGAGCTTATTGCATTGCACGTGTTTATGGATTGAACGAGATTCAAACCCAAATGAAGTTCTGACCACGTATCAGAGAAAAAGCCCCTTTCCACTTTTAATAATAAGGTAAGTACAAGTTCTTCAAAAAACTCAATCAAACAGGGCCAAAATTCCCTTTTTATCCTCTTATTTTGTAAAATATATTTTCAATAAACTAATATATTATTTTACAGTTGTAGAAATTAATTATTTTTAGATATAATTTTTATTTACTTATTATTATAATTATTTTGATACCATTGTTTATATTTTCTTGGTTTTTCTAATATTTTTTTAAATCTTTATTATATATATATAATTTTTTTTACATATATTATTTTTACTTCTCAACAGTACTTTAAACTTAGCTATCAGATAATATTTACCTGTTATAATTTTAGCTATCAGCTTTTCAACTAAATTCTTTTAGGAAGATGCAATTTGTAATGATAAAAAGAGTATTTACAACACAAATAAAATCATATAAAAACGAAATAATATAAAACTAAAAAGATATTCATAAGAGAAAAAACATATGCACACTTCAAAGACGATTGTTATATTATGGAACATAGAGTCACGAGCTTAGAGACGTTAGTGCCAGAGACTAAGTCCGTGACAATAGTCTACTTTAAAGTGTAAACATGATTTAAATAAGTATATTAAATTATTAGGTACATTATCCTATAACATTTTAATGTACTAATATTGAAGGTCAAAATTTGATTATGTGATATCTTAAATGATGGACATCTATAGTAATGTCTATTATTAATTTAATCAATCATATTATTTTTCTTTTTGTATTTTTTAAAATGAAAAAATAAATTGTCATATATATAATATTAATATTAATGCGTTGTATAAATATTTTGTTATATTATTAATCTTTTGACACATAATTGCAATATACTCACTCTATCTGTCGCAATTTGAGAATCTTTTTATCCCGTTATATATGTGGCATTTACATTTCCAATAGACAATTATTGTTACTTTTTACTTTCCCAATAAAAATTAAATGTTACTTTACTACTTCTACCCATACCTTTATTATTTCGCATTTTTTATTATTTTTAACAAAATGATATTATAATAATGTGATACCTATAATTATAACACCAATAATATTTCTTAATCTCCGTGAAAGGACCAACTACGACAAATAGAATGAGACGAACAGATTACAATATTCCATCGAATATGTGGTGTAAATGTACATCATTATACACATTAATAATATGAATTTTTACGGTACCGTGAGAACACTATTTTTTTTCTTAATTACATTTTGGATAAAAATTTTATTATAAATATTGATAAATAAATGAATATAAATACAGAGGTGGGGCATGATATATTCACGACGCCATACTGTAATCATTTTTTAATAATATATAGGTAAATCTACATTACCCTTCAAATAATTAATTACTTTTAAAACATATTCACGTTACAAAGCGAATCGTTGTCCATGATCTACTTAACCTTAAAAATCACATTATTTTGCGAACAAAACTTGAACAGTAAGATAAACACTCCACCATCATCCACCCAACATTAGTCTGCCACGTGTGATCACTTTACACTTTTTGAAACATCAACAGCGTTCCACGTCTTTTTCTTGCCTACAAATTCCCCCAATTTATATATTAAAAAAAAGGGAAAAAAATTAAAAGAAAGGAAAAAACTCCGTTGCAAGCTTTCGAGAAGCCATCTATGGCAGCCCCATCTCAGATTGTATTGCTTTTACTCTTTTTATTTGCTACAGCGTCAGTTATTTCTACTGCTGAAGGAAATTTCGACGTTCGGCGCCATTTATCCACTGTTACCAGGTCTCTCTTTCTTTTCCTCCATCCCCTTCTTCTCGCTCTTCGATTTGCAGGAATGTATAATTTACTGAAATTTCCTTATCTTTTACAAGAAATTAGGGTTAATTTTTGTTTGATCGCGAACAAAACTCATCCAGATGTCAGTATCACTCGCACAGTGATTATTAATGAATGTATTTTGATCTTTTAGCGTTTCGATGTGTGCGTGTGCGGTTTGCTGAAAAAATGTATTGAGTTTCGTTTTCGATGCATTATAGCTCAAAGTTGGAGCTAGTTTGATATGGTAATATCAATTGCATGAATCTGTTGTATTAATACTTTTAGTGTGCGTGTTTTGGAAATTTTTTCTTAGTTAACTTGTCTAAGTATATTCTGTGCAGATATCATGTTGCTAAGGACATTTCTGAGAATGAATTCGTTCCTTCAAATATTCCGGATCAATGCAAACCTATTCACTTAAACCTTGTGGTAATCCTCTTACAAGATTTCTGAATGTTGCTGTGAATAATGATTTTATTTATTCCCTTATTCATGCTTTGGTTGAATGGTATCTAAAAACCATTTTTTTTTCTTTCATTGTGCTATGGTGGTTTGGAGATATTTTGGTGGGTGTTATACAACTGACGTTAAAAATGGTTGTTTAGTAGTTTATGTGATGAAAGGGCAGAGGACGGGGAACATGTAGTGTTTGTGGCTGCCTTTTGAATTTCTGATTTATAATGCCACTTTGGTTGAACAATATTGTGAAATATTAGATCCTGAGTGTAAAAAGATAATATGAGGAAAAAACAAGAAGATATGTTGGAAATGCTTTTAAATTTAGCAATTTTTTGTCAAAGCTCATTGTCAGTCATATATGCCTTTTAGTTTCAACAATATAAAGTTATGGGCGCAATCAGTCATTATTTGACATGGTCTATTGAAGGGATTTATGCATGCTGTTTGCTACTCCCTCCGTCCGAATATAACTGTCCTTTTAGTAATTCAAAGCACGTTTGGGCTAAAACTTCCAGAAATGCCATTATTTGTTGTTTCTAAATCATGTTTTAACATCTTCAAAATGAGTGTTGGAAATATAAAATACATTAAATATTCCTATTTTAAATGAGAGTAGATCAGTCATTTTGTAATTTTCCTTGCTTTGGGTGATATTTTCTAAAACGGAAGTTATTTTGGGAAGGAGGGAGTATTTTTTTAAAGACTTGGATCATCACAAATAACTAAATAAGTAGAGATGAGGTTGGGGGTTTGAACGTTCAAATTCTGCCCCACCCCTACTCTCCTTTTTTTAAAGGGTCCGATATTTATTTATTTTATGATTTTTACATTGTGCTTTTTTTTTCTGTTGCAATTTACTCCTACACTCTTCGATCTGTATGTGGTGCTTCTTTGCCACAATCACTTTAGTCTGATGATTGGGTTGACAGGCAAGGCATGGAACTCGAGCTCCTACAAAGAAAAAGTTGAAAGAATTAGATGCCTTGGCCACTCGCCTTGAAGTCCTTTTAGAAAATGTGAAGGAGCAGAGGTCAACTGTGACTCCTGCTTGGTTACAGGGATGGAAATCTCCTTGGACAGGAAAACATAAGGGTGGAGAGTTGATCACTGAAGGAGAAAATGAACTGTATGAACTCGGGATTAGAACCAGAGAAAGGTTTCCTGAACTGTTTGTTGAGGATTATCATCCTGATACATATCCAATTAAAGCCACTCAGGTTTGCAATCATGTTTTCCTTATTTTTATTTATCCCATGTGAATTAGGATTCCCATTTATACCTTTTAGTTTGGCCATTCATATCATATTTTATTCGGCTTCTTGATAAGAGGTGGAGAGTCGCATTATGAAAAAAATGTCAGACTTGTTAATTTTCCTTTCTTTCACTACTGTTTCTCTGATAAAAAATGGATGATTTCAATATCTACTATGATTTCTTTGTTGGCAGATTCTTCATGTCTGGGTATTTTTGGTATGGTTCTTTATACTGACGTTTTGCATGTGATGGATAACTTCAGGTTTCTCGAGCCTCAGCTAGCGCTGTAGCATTCGGAATGGGGCTCTTTAGTGATCGTGGGAATCTTGGACAAGGACGTCATCGAGCTTTTGCAGTTACCAGTGAAAGCCGTGCAAGTGATATAATGTTGAGATTCCATGACTGCTGTCAAAACTACAAGGTAAGTTCATCTCTGGAAAGTTGGTTGAGATGCAACATTTTTGTATATACTGCTACCATGTGCCTACTCATACTCAATCTGTCACCTATATTTAGTGGTCGCGAGGAATGATGTCATTTCTTTGCTGCTCACATTGTTTCTAGATAGATTAACTAACTAGATAATGGGTCTTATGTATTATCAGGAAGTGTTAATCTTGCAATTATTGAATTTATAACTTGTTAATTAATTACTTTGATATTACTGATTTGACAAGTATTGGATTTTTCTTGTACTTATGAATGAAGGCATTTAGGAAAAGTCAGGAACCATCTCTTGATAAGCTCAAGGAACCCGTACTAAATGAAATAACCCAAGGATTAGTTGCACGTTGGGGTCTGAATTTCACACGACGGGATGTATCATCTTTGTGGTTTTTATGCAAACAGGTAACATTGTCCTTTCTGTTCGTTGTCTTAATATATATTTGTTTTGTAATTAGAATGCAAGTATATTGGCTCACCATTGATTTGTAGGAAGCGTCTTTGCTGAACACAACTGATCAAGCTTGTGCGCTGTTCAGTCCATCTGAGGTAATTGCACTTCCTTTTAAATTTGAGTAACTAGAAAAAGAGACTCTTGGTAATTTGATTTTATTTGAATATTGCCTGCATGAGCTAACGGTGTTATCGGAGAATACATTATAGGTTCGGATTTAGGAAAGGCCCCCCCCCCCCCGCCCCCCCCCCCCCCCCTTTTTTTTTTTTCATGTTTTTAAACTCATAAATATGTCCTTTGTAGGTTGGTTTGATGGAGTGGACCGATGATCTGGAGGTCTTCATACTGAAAGGCTATGGTAATTCATTGAATTACCGGATGGGAGTTCCGTTACTTGAAGATGTTATCCAGTCAATGGAACAAGCTATTAAGGCTAAAGAAGGTATATTGACAAGTCATCAGAAATAATGCCATGCTAGCGATACACTGCCGTTTTATGTCGTTGTACTTCTAAAAGAAAATGATATTTAGTACCTTGGATAGTATTTTTATATTCAAGTGCTGCTCAAATTCAGATAAATGTAAAATGGATACAAATATTTTTTCTCCCGTCTCATCACCATCTGAGATGGATATGTTAGTTGACCTTTTGGGATTAAGTTGACTTATTTGAATAAAACCTGGTCATTTGGTTTATTGACTACCTTCATTTATTATTATTATTATTTTTTAATGGACTATTTGATCATTTGCCTTCTCCTTATTCAGATGGGCTTGTTCATGGGAGCTATGAATTGGCGAGATTAAGGTTTGCTCATGCAGAAACACTCCTTCCATTCTCCTGTTTGATTGGGCTATTTCTTGATGGATCTGGTGAGTGCTTTAATTGTTTAATTTTAATCTGTTTTATTTTGTGGCTCCTGTCTTTGGGTCTATAGCCTTGTTTATATATGTATTGTTTTTTTTTTGGCTGGGCTTTCAGAGTTTGAACAAATAATAAATGAACAACCTCTGAACCTACCTGTTAAACCTCCCCAAAAGAGAATCTGGCGTGGCAGCACAGTCGCCCCGTTTGCCGGAAATAACATGCTTGTTCTATACAGCTGCCAAGCCAACAACACGAGCAGCGACTACTTTGTGCAAGTACTGCACAATGAACGTCCTATCCCTATGGCGGTGAGCTTGTTATTGATCTTATATTATTTTATAAGATTGTTATCTTGTGAAAACTCTTATTCGAGTGTTGTTTAAGCTGCCTGCTATTTCTCGTCACTAGTTTTCCCTGAGACCATTCTGCTTTCTACTTGATTTTATAATAGTTCTTTCTTCTGGTAATGATTTTCGACGATTGCTAACATTATTCTCTCATTATGTGCTTTTTTTGTGCATAGGGTTGTGGAAATTCCGATTTTTGCCCTTTCGAGGTGTTCAAGGTATGCTCATTTTGACCTTTTATTTTGACGTCTTTTTTCTGAACAAACAATGATTGTCAGATAGCTTTACAAATTTCAATCTTTGATCCATCAGGAAAGGATTGCCGCTCCTCACTTAAAGCACAATTACACTTCTCTGTGTAGCATTGGAACCGAACAAGCGGAGCAAATAGCCCCAACCAGTATGCTTTCACAAATACTGAGTTGGGTTTTCCCGACCATTGCTGGACAAACCCAGCAAACCCAGAAAGATGAGTTATAGACCCATAGCGAATTCAAAATTGTTGTTGACATCGTCTTGTGATCAAATTTTGCAATTGGTCCCATGTTTGTGTAGGCTAGGTAGGGTACTTTTTTTTTTTTTTTTTTTTTTTTTTTTAAAATCGAGCTCACAACTTGTGTAAGATAAAGGTGTTGTCGTATTTGATTATTAACACTCTCGTTTGAGAGGTTTGTTGAGTTCGAAAGTAGCTGATGGTTTATCAATTTCATTTTCTCATTTTCATCCCAGTTTGCTCTGGTTGTAAATTATTTGTTGTATCCCGGTATTGCATTTCCTTTTTTTACTTATTATTATTATTTTTTTTATTAACTAACGATATTTTAATGTACATTCACTTGTGCAAAGTATTAATGCTTGAGCTCCAAAACGGAAAACATATATTGAACGTAAAAATGCCCATCCATCAAAGACTCGTTAAATTTTTTTTCGATAACCATGTCTCGTAGACTAATCCATCTATCAACAATATCTTCAAACATCACACAGTAACAACGCTCAATTTGTACACTGAACATCTCCTTCCCAAAACATTGTTGGGATAAATGGCCTCTGACTCCTGTATTTACAGTATTTTAACATCGAATCGTGTCACCAAACACGATTAACAACGCCACAGAACCTTCACTAACCCATCAATCTCTTGCCGTCAACTAATTTTCTCCTTGATTTTGTGCTTATACCATGGTTAAAAACCTACTAAAACAAATCGATGTTCAGCAAACCAGCCACTAAACCTTCACCAAGTGAGCTTCAGCGATTGAAGAATTGAGGTCCTCTCGAGACTGAGATCTCCTACTTTGAAGATGCATTTGACCTCTGCCGGGGGTCCAGAATGAGACGAGGTTGTTGCTCTCCATTTGCATCTGTCCTAAGCTCTCTGACGAATAGCTATGCGCTACACCGCTAGACGAGGAGTACAAGGATGTTTCACTGAAATGGGTGCCGCCACCACTACCACTCCCGAAACCAAGCCCGGCGTCGAACGGGCTTTGCCGAGTACCTGCAATCCTTGGGCTTAGTGGCGTCTTAACCCTTCCCTCACCTGATACACAATAAATCAAGTTTGTAAGTTCATTCAGAAATTGACGTAAATCAAATTGCAAGAAACTGAAGGTTTGCACTATATAAAAAAAAAAAAATAATAATAATAATAATAATAAAGTAAAAACACTACCCTAGAGGTTTACATATTTACAACAAAAACCCAATTATCATTCGAAATTACAAATACCGCCTAACATATTTTTCCATTTTATCACACTGGGTGGGTAATTTGTAATTATAACAGAAACTATTTCTTTCTTTTCTTTTTTCTTTTTTTTTTTAATAATTTAAATTAAGCTATTACCTATATCGATAGGACGACTCCAACGTCGGAATCGAAAGGGCGCCGGAATATTAAGAACCGATGTCGACGTCACACTATTCCGACCCAAAATCTGCAAACACGGCCCTCGAAACAATCTCGTCACCCACCCCTTCCCAACACAGCACAACCCACAAACCACGACAAACATCAAAGCAAAGAAAACCACATATGAATTACTCATCTTCGCCCATAACACATCATAACCGCGATAATAATCCCCACCGTCCGCAAAAGCCTTCCCAGCTTCAAACAAAGCCATCCCAAGAGTCCAAGTGACACTTCCCGAGCCCACGACCACACGACGATCCGTAATATGCAATCCCTCTCTCAGTAAGAGCACAACATACGGAGCCCTAAAGCAATATTGCTCGATAAAAGGCTGAGGGACGACGCTTTTTCTCGCAACTTCCCAATCCTTTTCGCAAAACTCACGTCCCTTCTCCAACACATCGTCCAAAGCCGCGTCAGGAGTCAAGTTGAAAAATCGGTACACCACGTAAAACCCGGACATCGCGTAAAACTGGCCGACAGGCCGAGGAGCATTTTTGGAAAGCGCGCACGGGTTTAGCTCGCAGTCGATTCCCGGGCTATTATTATTATCACGGCCCGACCACTCGGATGAGTTCACGGCAGTTTCGGCAAGCGCGCTGCATTCTTCCCAATTCGGAAACCCGATTAGCCGAACCGAAATGTGAGAGTTCGAATCCGAACAGTGTCGGCACGCGTATTGCTCTTCGTAGCCGGACTGCAAACACGGGTGTCTAACATTGACTTTCCCGCTTACTAAATCCGGATTAGGAAGCTTTTTGATAAGATACGCGACGGATTTATCAAATGCGTCGTTGAGTCCGTATCCGGCTAAAGAATAGGCGATGAGACGATGGTTAACACGGCCGATGCTCAGATTCAAGCTCGTCTCGTCATTTTCACCTTCGAAAGTGACCTGCAGAGATGAGCCGCCTAAATCGAGCGCGCCGTACGTTTCCTTTTTAGGAAATGACCCCAAAGCCCCGGCATGATAATTCAGAGCTATCCACCCGTAATAAGCTTCCTCCACGCCAGTGATGATTTTCACCCACTCCCTTTTGCACGAAAAAGGCGAACTTGTTAAAATCGACCAAGCATTGTTGAGAAGCCATTCGGAATCCGAGCCCGGTAGCCTGCGGGCACCGGCCGTAGCGTAAAGAAAGAGAGATGTGTCTTTATATGATTTTTTCGGAATTTGCTTCTCGGCCCATTGAATAAGAGGTTCGATTGCTTCCCTCAGCCCGGAAATATTACGCACCAATTTATCGAACCCGGGCTCGGTCTCCATTCTGTTGTAGGCCCGCCCATTCCGGGAACCGGGCTTTGATTCGAAACTTTCAGGCAGTGATTTTAATGAAACGGGAAGATTGTTGTCTTTTTTATTGCGATTAATCGACGCCTCATATACGTAAACGCGGGTCCCGGTGCTACCGCAGTCGAGGACAATGTAGAACTTCGAAGCTCCTTTGAACCAGTCCGAGTAAAGAAATTGGAGAGCGAATGAAAGACAAGCGATCAACAATAATCCAACAAGGATACAGATAAACTGAACGCATTTGTTACGTTTGGATGATATCTTGTCCTTGGAAAAACCTGATATGCCGTTTTCCTTTTGTACAAGGTGTGGATGAAATGCATGGCCTTCTTCTAGATCGAGTCGGCGATAAGTAGACAAATCTTGAAGGGAATATGAGTGTTTCAAACTGCCCTTTGTTTCGGGGCTGGAAAAAGGGTAACCCGAAACGGGAGGCGATTTACTGAAGACCATGTTTTGCAGGGATTACGAGTAGCGATCCGGATAATTTGTGCTTTTCTTTCTTTGCGGTGTAGAGAAACATGAAATTATATATCTGTCTTTACTAATCAATGAAAATGACAAAACTGAGAATTTGCAGAGGAAAAACATTTTGGCTTGGAATAATATAAAAAGAGAACTAATGACTAATTAAAACCACTCGAATACTCTAAAAATAAATAAAAATTAAAAACACTATCGTGACAGTAAGAGGAGGGGAAAGCAAGGAAACTGAAAACTAGTTAAAATATCATCTTATGAAGGTTAAATGAGGAGATTCTCATATGAACTACTATTTTATGAGCATTTAATTATTTGTGCGACAATTTAATGTGGCAATGTAATGATCATAGAAAATAAGTATATTTATTTTTGAGTATTTCGAAACTGCGTTCAACAACACAACTGAGAAATCGGACCAATTAGAGTCATTCTCTTGGAAAATAAGATAGCAGTAACTAATTACAATTCACTATCAACTTCCACACAGTAAATAAATTAGCATTCTCCATCTTCCACAGTAAGAAACCAATTGGAATTATTATAATAATTTTTTTTACTAGAGCACTTTAAATTCTATCCAAGATCGCAGAAACGGGAACATGGAACAGCAAGATCACAGACCTTTGAAACCCAACCACAAAAAAATACACAACAAAAAAAAAACGAATGCAGAGATAGTTGAAATCAATGCATATAGCAAACACAGTTATCTTGTCGAGATAGAGAGTTTCTTACCATCGGATCAATTGAATGTGGAAATAACTGTACTGTTCAAGGTCTCCACAGATCCAAATGTGGAAATGGGTTTTTTAACCGACACACCAACTTACATACTTGCATTTCTTTCTCTCTCTAACGGGTATAATCGGGTTTATTAAATAAATAATATAAATTTAATTATAAATTGACAAAATAAAATAACTTCAATTTTTTTTTAAATATTTGGGTCGGGACGCTAGTGACAAACGCGTCCCACCCATTAAAAAGAAAAAAGCGAAAATCGGAACGCTAGTGACAAACGCGTCTGGAACTTTTTAATAAAAAAATTAAAATTGGGGCTGTTTTGGAAAAAAAAAAATTGGGGAGCCGAGACGCTTGTATGAAACGCGTTACGGGTTTTTTTTTTTAATTCGGGCCGGGACGCTTATAACAAATGCCTCACAGATATCTTTTTTTTTAATTCGGCCCAACGATTTTATTTTTGTTTTCAATTTGGCCTAATTTTTTTTCCTCCTATAATTTGTTATTTCTATTTTAAAAATTTAGAAAATAAATAAACATATTTATTTTTTTAGATTTTTTTCTTTTTATAATTTATTTAAAAATTTTATTAGGAAAAATAAATAAATATACTTATTATTGTAAGTGGATTTTATAATAATGTTTTAAAATTACAAGAAATTTTATTTCAAAATTAAAATACAATAAGATTAAAATAACAATACAGTAATTTAATATTACATATGTGATCACATTCGTAATGACGGATTTTCAATGAGATCGTGGTATTGACAAATGCAATTCAAATAATTTTTATTAAATACCCAATCCATCAAACTGAATAAAGGTTTTCCATGTTTTAAATATGCAGCAGTAAACTCAACATCGCCTGCCACGTGGTTCCAAAAATGTACAAGCCATTCTGGAGCTTGCACTTTGTTGGTCTCATGATCCCAAGTACAATGCTCATTTCCCAACATCATATGAAAATGCCTGTATCATTTTTTCATAAGTTCAACTCGAGCTGTTATGTCATCAATTGTGAAGTCTTTCCCGAATGTAACATTGGTTTTGTCCAATAAGATTCACGTGATATTGTTGCGTAATACTCTTTTGGGATCGTAGACACCATTGAGCTTACTCTCACAGAAGTCATCAACCATCTCAGTATCCATATGGATGCTACACTCGATTAAATTCCTATCGTAGAAAAAGATTTTTTTTTCGAAATCAAAATCTAGTACATTGTTAAGATGATGGAACTCATTTCTTCTCTTTGTTATGGGAATACCTAGATGGTGGAGAAAACCAAAGGTGTAAGTGAATTGTTTTTAAAAATCTAGTACAATATTCAAAATTTATAGATGAGTTACAATTTCACAAGACAGTTGTACTCAATGTGTAATCTTTGTCACAACTAAAGATGAAAACATAATGCTTAATTTATAGTCTTGTCACAAAGAAAGTTGATAAACGTATGGAATAGTGTCTAGTATTGTCACAACAAAAGTTGAAAAACCTATTGATTAATGTGTAGTCTTGTCACCGACAAGGTTGGATAAACATTTAATAAATAACTTTATTAAATAAAGGAAAAACAAAAGATTATACATTCAAAGATTATAGAATTTGAAATAGTTGCACACTGAAACCGAGGTCTTCCCGATCCCATCTTATTACACACTTGAAAATATAATTAAAACTGTTAAAATAAGAAATTACAAATATAAACACATTTGTACTTTTGAAACGACGAATACAATATTAACGCTTCATCCAAAAGCTATCTGCAATTTTCTTCACATTGGTGGCTTGTCTAACACGTAGTACTTGATATCATTGTATTCCTTCATAAAAAAAAAAGTTAGTGATATATCTAATTTACAATAAAAAGAATTCAATCATGTCATTATAGAGAGAGGAAGTTGTGAACTTTAAATCAGTAAAGTGATCGCAAATAGTGGTATTTACACAAACTAGTTTGCGGTCATGATTCCTAAAAACTCCAGCAAACAACACCTCCCACAAGTTGTACCTCATATCCATTTTCTAGATTCTCTGACTAACATCCCCAACCGAAGGTGAAAACGCGAAACTCCATTGATACATTTGTTACCTGCATGACAATTAAACTTCAGTCTCCTTTTTTTACTCTCCTTTCAATACTTTCTTTTTGAGAGATTAAAAAATTAAGAATTACTCATTCCATGGGCATGGTCCATGGGGTTCTTTCAAGATTATAGTAATTCTCTCGAATTCTTCTTACACCGGGATGGTTTTCATTCTAGTTAGCCATTAGTATTTATCTTTTGCAGAAAGAAAAAAGACAATTAGAAATTATATTTACTTAATTGTTCTTGTAAATACACACACACACACACGTACGCACACACACACACACATCAATGAAATACAGTTTCGCCAACTAATATTGATGTATCATTGTTTTGTCTATTCAATTGAATAATTGCACAACTCGTATTTTAATAAATCGTGTTGTCTTGTCATCCCAATAAATATCACAGAACACTAAAAATTAATGCCCATCCCAATATCAATGAAATGCAGCTTTGCCAACTAATATTGATGTGTCATTGTGTTGTCTATTCACTTGAATAATTGCACAACTTGTATTTTAATCGATTAGTAACTTATTTGATAGTCTCTCCTTGCTTTAAATACGCTGTGAAACAAATAATGGATAATTCATCAGCAAATACATATCAATTACTTTCTATCTTATTTGAAAAAAAGCTAATGACATATCACTTTAATGACACAGATGGTCCTCCTACACTTCGGGTCAAAACACTCGGTTACGATTGTGAAGGAAACACTAAGTGGACACTCACTAGAGATGAACGTCTACTGGAATTCCTAATCACTGAAAAAGATATTCGAGGATGGAATCCAAATGAAGAACCATTACCAGACAACCGAGTGAAGGAAGCTAAGGATTTTTTTAACTGCTGCTTCAAAAATAAACGTGCCATTTCAGAAGCTCAAGTCATAGCTAGGATTGTCCAACTTCAAAGCTGGTTCAGTTCTTCAAAGAATTGATTCGGACCCCTGGTACAGTTTGGAACGGGAATGTGAAAATGATCTTTGGGGATTATAACGTCCGAAAGAAGTTTATGCCTCTAAGTTCTACACTTCCTTTTAAAATATTACAAGTAATTTTAATATTTCATTATTCTAACTTGTTGTGATGATTACAAGATTGTCTAATCAAAAGCTAGTGCAACGCTTTTGATGAGGAACCCTTACTCACAAAAATGGAAGTACTTTTCGAAGATGTGTATCCAACTAGCCAAAGTGGAAGCTCTACAAGTGGAAGTACTGTTGAACGTTGCATGTTGTTTTACCGACAATGCTCTATCTGTTTGTCACACGTTTGTTGTTTCGTTGTGTAATATTTTTACGGTGTGTTATTTTTTATTTCACCAAATCACCTCTGCTACTGGCTCGGAAGATTGTAATTTTTATATTTTTATTTAATGATTGTTTGTTTGCTTTATATATTTGATAACTACTGAACGATAGAAACTTAAAAGTAAAACACGAACTAAGAAACTTCAACACAATTAAAATAAATTATACAATACGAAAATAGTCTTAAAGATGTGATCCAGTGCCACACTCCTTTGGGTGTTTGTCCTTACATAGGCTGTGATCATGTCCTCGTGGGGGGGCTGGTCTATCCTCATCAAGGCGCAACTGTTTTCTTAATCTACGTGGCACATTACGAGGTGGTTCATGAATCGACATTGACTCGTCACCTTCGTCCTCATTCGCATATAAACCCCAACTCCGATGTGCATTACCCACAATCTCAGTGGGAATTTTAATGAGAATGGGTGTCATCTGGAAGTGTGGACGCGGAAAATCCATGTCATGCAAAGTTATGGAATCTACTACTTCCATCAGTCTGAAGAAGATCGGTGAACGACTGTCCAACAAATGAAGGAGTATAAAAATTGGGTGTGGATGGTCCAAATATAGGATGGTAATCACCTTCCTTGTTATACGATGATTGACCAGCCGAATCTATATTCAATAGAGAAAAAACTTATTATTTTAATATTAATCGTATGGAAGTGACATATAAAATAGTTATTAACGAATCACACATTTACCATGATGGGTGACTGGTGGTGGCCCCGGTGCCCTGCGATGAGACGATGTGGATGTGCCAGATATGCTCCTTCTTCTACTACCAGACGCGTATGGCGTGCGCTCATTTGGAGCATCAGATATACTCCTCCTTCCACTACCAGATGCACTCCTTCGTCCACTACCGGACGCGTATATCGTGCGCTCATCTGGAGCATCCTCATGTATCTCCCCACGAATATGAAGTCATTGACTCATCTCACTGCAACTAACTCAACCACATCATTCATACGATGATAAGAGTCAAAATCATCGTCTCCAACATCTGACTCAACACGGTCGAGTCACTGACTCCAAGTACCCTACAAAACACAGACAGTTGAACATCAAATCTAAGAAATAATTAAATTCATTGAGTGAGGAAAGAGTGAATAAGATTTATTACAATGGCCTCATGAACGCTGACGTCCGATGGTTGGAATCCTCCCTCTGCATGTCTCTCCAAACGGGAGATGAAACAACGTGTATTTTGCTGAATACCATTTGCGATATCTGCACGCCGTACCCGCACCTCTTTCAACTGGAGTGCCTCGTAGTCTCTCGTAAATGCCATGCACGAATCCATCCATTATGACGTACAGTCCACTGAACGTAATGGAGAGACACCATGCAATGCTTCCAGATCCACTATACTGGTATCTGGTATGCTCTGACGTATACCGAGTTGTCGGGTCACTCGATTGGGAAACTGGATCTCGACAATTAACCAGCATATCAGTGGACACTCACTCAGCCAATTTTCACTCAAACATCTTCCCCCTAGTAAAACTATTTCAGGTGCACTCAATCATAGGGTTCCAATGCCCACTGCACATTTCAATAATCATCATCAACTTTCGCGTTATTAAGTAAGTAAAATTTATTCATTACTTTACCTCTAACTCATGCGGCCGATCAAGTGACCCCCAAAATACTCATAACGTATTCCTAGTAGTCCGCGTATAATTATGTGTTGATATCCATCTTCGTAAACATTCAAGTGAAGTTATTATTATGAAATGATTATTAATAGATGCGTAGCTAGTATTACAGTTAAAAATTATACCTAACACCATACGGTGGTAGGGGAAATGTGACGTCTTCGGCTGCAACGTAAATGGTCAGATAAGGATTGAGACGAAGGCCCGTGGACTGTGGGTCTAACTGATGAAATTCCGGACCAAGCCCAAATTTGCAATAAATCCATTGGACCACTAATCGTCTTCCTCTCTGGGTTCACAACAAAACACAGCTCACGATACAGACATGCAAGCACAACACTACCCCAGCTGATACCCGATGTTGTGTCATCATCCTCGAAGTGATGTAGGTATAGTATGGAAACATAGTTGTTCGTTGTACCGGGCAACAACAATGAACCTAGTAGTAAAAGTGCAATCCCACGAGCGTATTTCACGATCTCATCCTGCGGCGTTTGATCACCTGTGCGGTGGATTATGAGATGCTCACTTAATGTCAAGAGTTTCAGATGAGTCTCACCTCTCATGTCCTTGTCATAACCCACTTGCAGGCCTATGTAATCAAATCTCATGCATTGCGGCATTAATTCATAATGTTCTGGAGATTAACGATAGCGGGGCTTACATTTGTTGTAGTGTTTCTTCGTTTTTGTGTTTTTTTAAGCCACATGTCTCTTTCAATTAATTAATTTTCAATTATTGAATTTTAGTTATAAGTCTCATTCAATTGTTTCTGGAATTTTGATTTTTATTTTAAAATAAAGTGAAGCCCAATCTATCAATGTTTGGCCTCGTGGGATTAGAGAGAGGTCGAAGGGTTTGAAGTAGCATGTAATTGAATTAGGTGTAGCATAATACTTAAAATGGTTAATATTAAATTTGATAATTTTAATATGAAATTTACTGTTTAGTATGGAATTGAAAATTAAAGAAAAAAATGAATAAAAAAACATATTTTAGTATAGATTTTTAGTTGGAAAATGATTTTTTGTTTGTTTTTAGTTTGGAATTCGACTAATAAATATAAATTACACGAATTAGTCCATAAAATAGTAAAAAAGACCGACGATGTAGTAAAAAATTCCATAATGAGTGTGAAGTTCGATCAAATTGTAGTATGGAATTCATGAAATTTAATAGGTGTAGTATGAAATCCAAGATGTAGTTTGAAATATAATGATGTACTATAAAATTTGACCGTAGTCCGACGACGACGACCAGAGTCCGACAACGACCGGTAGAAATGACAACGATCAATATGAAATAAACATGTTTAAGTATGAAATTGAAAAAAAAAATTGGCTAGTGTAAATTCGTAGGACCTATGGTAGTTGAAATAAGTATCAGTAAAATGATGTTAAGTTCAGTGTTACAATACCGAGACTAACATCAAACAATTTCAGAGTTATAAATAACGAAATAAACACAAATGTTAAGACTGGTGTTAAAACACCTGTATTAACATCAATCAGTTTATATAATCAAAAGCAGCGGAGTAGTAAAAATACTTTGAACACAACAATTTAAATTTCGTTCACAAGCAAACGTGCTTGTGAACTTGGGTATCCAAACCCAAAAACTATATTACTTAGATTTGTTCAAGACCAATTACAAAATAATTATGTAATATATGAAAACACAAGTATCAACACTATGATACTGAAACACTTGGAGCCAAGCTTATGATGATCTTCTTTGTTGGTCACGCAAATCCAAAGATACACGTGATTAGAAAATGAGGCTTCAAGTCCTTCTCTTGCTCGTGTTCTCCTTGCGTCGTGTTTCTTGCTACGTCTCTTTGTGAAAACCGTATCGAAAATTCATTTCTTCTCTTGGCTCTTCTTGTCTTAAATATACAAGACTCCTATACTTGGTAAACAAGTTTTAAACATAAATTAGGAAACTAAATAAAGTCCTAGACCCCAACTAGGAAACAAATCTAGAGTCCTAATTTATTTTGAGCCCAAGAAAGGCAAACAACTAAAAAAGAAAAAAGTTGCCAAGAATAAAGTTCTCAACAATCTCCCCCTTTTGCCTTTTTGGACAAAATACCCACGACGCATCAAAGTGGTTAAAACAAGATAAAAACTCTAAGACTCCCCCTAAATTAGAAACTCCCCCTAAACAAATGACCATTGTTTAAAAATACAAACCATAATAATAATAAAAAAACATTGTTTATCAGACACAAATTAAAACCCAAATAAGCATAAGGAATTAATGACTACGCATCCTCTTCGACCGACGAGAAGTCATTCCATCATCCTTAGCTTTTCTCTTCCTCAACATCCTCTTCCTTGATCGGATCTTTCTCTTTCTCTTGCTCTTGGCCAAACTCGCCAAAATTTCAGCAGCAGCGTCATCACCACCACCATCTTCATTGTCCTCAGCACCATCGGCATCACCATCTTCACCAGCAGCCATGTCAGCGTCATCATTGGCTCCATCTCCCCCTTTTCATTCAGAAGACAAAAGGGGCCTCCACCAATGAGGCTCGAAGCGCCTGTAACTGGGAAATCTGACTCTCAAGCAAAGAAACCTGGGCCCGCACCACCGGAGCAGCAATATAAACCATGTTGGAACCGGTGTTGGTAACATCAGAACCATCACCAGAAGTAAAACCAGCTCGAGTGGGCACCCGCCATGGGAGATCAACAACCCTGGCCCCAGTTGTATGCTGGCCTCGCAAAGAAAACTAATCCGCCTCCCCGGTAAACACATCATCATCACTAGGTCTAAAACCCTAATTCTCAAGCAAAATGAAGATGAGAGACAGAAAACAGAGAGAAGAGGCAGCCTTGGTTGTAGCCAAGAGTAACCACATTAAACACGTGCTGGCCAAAACTAAACTTTATCCCTCATCCGAGCTTGTACAAGAACTGTGCTTGAGGTCGCGTCACAACCGTAGCATTCTTTGTAGGTATCCAGTTAAAAATGGCCACCTTATGCAAGACAGAGTAGAGGGAGGAAAGACGCGTGCCAGGAAATTTCTCACGCCACTATTTCAGTAGCCCACCAGACAAAAACTTGATGACCTCATCCATGTCATCAACAGTCGAGTCACCATGATACACCTCGGTCCCAAACATCTCATTAATAAAATCAGATGTAAAAAAATAAACCTTCCCACATACAAAAACCTTCCCATAAGTGGGGAGGACTTGATCGAGTTACTGGGTATTGACATACACGATATCGTAGACGAATTTCTAGATGATTTAGATGGGTAGAGAAAAGCAATTAAATTCGGGCAAAGAGTGGAGTTGAAGCTACCAATAAGTCGCTCAAGGTACAATTCCCTCGGCCCTAACAAAACTTTTTCGCACTCAAAGAAAAAGGGCGAGGCATATCTCAACGATTGGACGAGGAATAAGAAGAAATCAAAAGAGGTTCGCGCTAAGAAAGTAAAAAACTTGCAGTATGAGGTTGGGGAATTAGTCCTATATAATCATGAACGTAAGTATAACCCAGCTGATTTTGGAGCTGCATGGAGCGGACCGTTCTTAATAAAAGAATTAGATGAGTATGGAGTAGCCACGTTATATGATGAGGTCAGAAATTCATCCCTTCAAATTCACAAACATAGACTGAAGCCTTATCATGATGGAAGAAAGAAGAATAACGATCACAAGTTGGTGGAGTTGGGGGATCCACCACACGGTTGGAATTAAACGAACAAGATAGCATCGAGCAAGCGATGTTAAAAATTTGCGCTTCTCGGGAGGCAAACCGAGCATTATGTATCCTTTTGTACCTTATTTTTAATTTATTTAAGTTTTCATTTTGATTTTTATTTGTTTAGGACAGATGGAAGGACTTGAACGAAGAGAATTGATCAAACAAGCAAAGGAAAAATCGACCCAGAATTCCGCCCGCGTCGGAGCCGAGACTGCTCGCGTCGATCGACGTGGAGTCGACGAAGCTGCCGAGAAACAGCCTCTTTCGCGTCGATTGGGCTTGCGTTGGTCGACATAGCGTCGACGCAAACCCCGGACTGGCCCAGAAACATTTAAAAATCAGATTTTGACCCGCCGACCCGATCCATAACGTCTTGACCCGTGGCCAAAACCAGAAAAACAGCTTAAAATCACCAACCCCTCCCCTTACCTTCACTTTTGAATTCCCAACTTCAAATTTCTTCTTTCCTTCTTCAAAATTTTTTCTTTCTTCAATTTCTCACAAACACCATAACCAACCAAACCAACTCGACCTGGCGCCAACAACTCGTCCCCCACCTACTACATTGCCCAGAATTCCCACCTCCAAATTCTAATTCAAGCAAAAACTCTCAAAGACGGGGTACAAGGGTTGACGCAATTTCGGGCAATTCATTCGTTCCTAAGGAAATCGTCGAGGTACTTCGCTTAAAACTCTTTTGGGACTATCATATATTGTTGTTTGGTTGTGTTGGGGAGTTCTTGGTGCAAAGATTACTCAAATTTCTAGTTGGTTGAACACGCATGCCAAGTGTTCGATAAAATTCCCCAAAGAACAAGAAGGTTTATTTTTCAAGAATTTTCGTTCCTGTTAGCTTTCGTATTATTTGACTATGTCTCGAGCGGGAAAACGAAAGGATATCTCGGGGAAACTCGGAGCACCGTTCCCTATCTACGACAAAAAGGAAGGGGACATGTTTAAAAATATTCGAAAATGGGGGTTCTCTACACATAAGACTTTGAACGTCGACGGAATTGAGGAGGAGGCCTCGAACGGTTCGGAGCACCACGCCGATCTTTCCTGCTACGTCGTTGGCCTCGGGTGTGGGTACTCGCCCAAATGCACCTCCCCGGATTTAGCGAGCTTATGCTCGAGTTTTTCTCTACTTTGGCGATCTGGAAAGATGAGACGTTCACATGTTAGCTAGGTGAGAATGATGTTTCTGTTAACGAGGAGATGTTTGGCAACATTTTTGGTTTCCCGACCGAAGGGGACCACCCGGTAGGAGTTTAAGGCTTCTACTTAGCCTCTTTTTGGGGGATGATCACCGGGGGAAACACGGGCAATTGCAAGAAATTTCCTTGCTCGAAAATTCAAGACGACGCCCTCTATGTCGCCTACAAGATCCTCGCCCACATCATTCTTTGCAAGAACGAGGCAACTTACGCGACCAAGTCCGAGCTCTACGTTCTACAGTGTCTTCTTGGTGGTCGTCAAATCTGGCTTTTCCCGTTGATCTTGCAAGGACTCTACAACTTTACTAAGGGTACGCCGGGAAGCAAGACGCCTCTTCTCTTCTTCGCGCCGTACATTACCGGCCTCGCCCGTCACTTCGGGTTCGATCTGGCCGAAAGCGGTTTTCATCCACTCGGGACTACTTCATTATCTCTTACGCGTGCCCCTGTACCCCGAGTGAGGTCTTCGAATCAAGGAGGATCCTCGTCCCGACATAACGATGAGGATGGCGATACGACGATGGAGCCGACCCCACATACTACTTCGGGCCCGAGTCCCGATTGGGGTCAAGTTTTGAGGATAACCGAGCATTTCAATTAAAGATGTTCGACAAGCTCCAAATCATCGACAAAAATATTGACACGAACCACGAGCAAAACCGTCGGAGCTTAAGGAAGATGCAAGCTCGCATTTCGAGGCTCGAGGAGCGGTTTGAGGCGGCGTATCCCCAGCCTAGCATGGACGTCAATGAGAACCCCGAGGATGATGGTTCCCGCGAGTTCTAAATCTTGTATCATTATTTTTATGCTTTATATAAAAAAAAAATTAAAAATATAAAAATCCAAAAATATTGTTATTGCTTTTGCTTGTTTTATTTTCTTAGGACAATTCATATCACGCACGTTGAGGCAGCAGGCCAAATTACACAAATCAACATTTAGCGGCTCGACTACTATTATTTCAGGGATGTTTTCTTTTTCCTTCCTCTTTTTGAATTTTGGATGTATTTGTGGCAATCATGAGATTGCCGGGATTTTTAGAGAGGGGTGTGGTTGAGTGTGATTTTATTGCTTATTTGTGTAATTTTTAATACTTGGCCTGTAATAATTTTATGCTTAAACATGATTAATTGATATTCCTGCGCGATATTGTGTTTGTATGGCTTGCCTGTCAAAGTTGACTATGTACGATTATTTGTTCTTGTCTTTGAGCGTGCATAAGTGCATAAAATTTCAAAATTTTTATTATTATTTATTGTAAAATGGTACTTAGACGCAATAGATTTCGAAAAACCTTAAAAGCAGCGTCAATTCAAAACTTTTTCATGCAAAAAGCCTGTGAGTAGCCTGAGTGATCATCATCATTGCATATACTTGAATAAGTTTCAGTTTTGATATCTCTTTGAAATCGCTATGTGTAGTTAACTTTGAAAATGACGTCAAGGCACAGAAAAAACCCTATTCCGGCCATATCCATATATTTTAGCCACTATAAATTCCGAATGAGCCAACCATAGCCAAATAATCCATGCCTATAGCCATGAGTGTTTTTGAGACGACCCCTACAACCCATTAAAAGCGTGGGGTAGGAGTTCGTATTTTTATTGGTTATTTGAGTCTTGGAATTTTTTATTAGGAATTTCTTATTTTGTAAATAAGGACCACCATATAAAAGAATTGATATATAAAAAAAAAAGAGAAACCCCATAAAAAGAATAAAAGGGGATTAAATAAAAAAAGAGAATATAAAAGGATGGTGAGTCTAGTAAATTGTTTTAATCATTGCCTACGCGCTTTATTAAGGCTTGAGTTTTATGGTTTATTTTATGAAGTCTTATGTTTAAGGGGCAAAAGAGTTGTATAAGAAGCACATTATAAGCTTCAATTGTTTTAAGTGGTTTGAGCTTACAGTCGGTTTACGAGTTTCGAGTGGAGGGATAACCTAATTTTAAGGCTACGTTATGAGTGATTAGTGAGGTTTTTTATTTTTGAATGAGGTGAAGCAATTTGCTTCTTGATTAGAATAGGTTGAGTGAGTTATTGATCACGTTAGAGCGTGAGTTAGACACACGACTTATATATTCCATACCCGTCCAAAAAGCCTTACATTACAACCCGAGAAGACCTTTTCTGATTCTTAGTAGTGACATCACACTTAATTTGCGATTGAAAAGAGATTGATTTTCTGTGCCTATTTATTGCGCATGTAATTGTACGATTTGAGTGTATACACGTCCTATGCATAAAATGATTGAGTGCTTTGAGCGTACATCTATATATTATTCTTCGTGAGGAAGCATGATTTTGTTTTTGGAGCGACAATGTAATAATGGTCAAGTGTTTGACGTTGTTTGACTTGTACCTATATTTTCGAAATTATGTATGTAGCATAGCAAGACTCTTTGTTTGAACTTATTCTCATTCTAGTTATACTTTGAATCTATCATTTGTTCGAGGACGAACAAACTAATTAAGCGTGGGGTAGTTGATTAACGTGGATTTGTCCTTATTTTATTAGTATTTTAGTTCATTTTTCTATTTGTTTTTGGTATAAGTTGGATGATTAAAGCGTAATTCTGTATTTTTATAGTTCCAGCTTATTTTACCGTATTTTGATCGTAATTGATGCAAATAGGTGATATTACGTTGTTTCTCACCTTACAGCTAAGTGAACCAAACTTTTGTGCACCCCAATTATAGATATTTAAATTAAAACACTTAAGTTTGCTCGCTAGAGTACGAGGAACTTGTAGGGTGATGAGTTTGACTCGAGTCGTATCTCTCGAGGAAATAACTATTCGGTCTTTCGGATGTTTTTCTCAATTTACGAACTAAAATAAAATACATGTACATTTGGGGTTTTAAAGGATCTTGAATTGATCATTATAGCTAAAGCAATAATTAAACTAAAGATAATTAAACTAAGTATTCTAAACTATATTATCAACTACGAGCAATAATTAAATTATCAATAAAACGCAACCATGAATTAAACCTAATTAATGAATCTAAGAGCATGAACATAAGAAATTACCACTAAGCAATGTAACATTAATCAATCGCATAAATGAACTAAAGTAATCCAATATCCAATATCCAAGCATGAAACGATTAAACTAATTATTAAAACTAGAAATAACTAAGAAATTAACTAAGCAATTAGCTACGAAATTAACTAAGAGTTTAGAGTACTTATTGTAACTAATAAAAGCAATGAAAAACTCCAGCTATTCCGGAGTTGCACGTCGATCTTGGGCGAAGATTGAATCCCGAACGCGAATTCGATGTTTTGGACGCGTTGTTCTTCGATCCTTGAAATCCGTCTTCAAATCTCGTTATGAGATGTGGAATTATGTTTATTATAAGCTAAGATACCCTAGGAGGTCGTGTGTTTTTGTATATGTTCTGAAAAACCGAAATATGGAGGGTATTTATAGACATAACAAGTCTTGGCGCGCACGAAACTCTAAAATCGCAAAACTGGGCCGTCGCGTCGACGCTGCGTCGACCGACGTAGACTGGGTCTCGGCGTCGACACGGTTTGGGTGTGCGCGTCGGCTGGGCGGGTGCGTCGACTGACGCGTGCTTGGATCGACGTTTCAGAAAGTTGCGTCGACCGACGCCTCTTCAATCGACACTTCAGAATGTTACGTCGGCTCCGCGTCGATCGTCGCGGATCATGGCTCGCGTCGACGCTCGCGTCGATCGACGAGTCAGAGCGTCTGTCTCCTTTTCTCGATCATTTTGCTACTCGTTCACCGGAAAGCTCGTTCTCTTATTCTTGAACATCGAACTTCGTCTATTACGCGCTGAACTCTTCCGGTTACTTAGGTGTAAGGTGAAAAACAACGAAATATCACCTATTTGCATCAATTACGATTAAAATACGGTAAAATAAGCTGGAACTATAAAAGTACGGAATTACGCCTAAATCATCCAACTTATACCAAAAACAAATAGAAAAACGAACCCAAAAGCTAATAAATTAAAGACAAATCCACGTTAATCAACTACCCCACGCTTAATTGGTTTGTTCGTCCTCGAACAAACGATAAATTCAAAGTATAACTAGAATGAAAATTAATTCAAGCAAAGAGTCGTGCTATGCTACATACATAATTTTGAAAATATAGATACAAGTAACGCAACATCAAACACTCCACCTTTATTACATTGTCGCTTCAAAATAAAATCATGCTTCCTCATGAAGGATAATATATATGTGTACGCTCAAAAGCACTCAAGTATTTTCTGCATGGGACGTGTATTCACTCGAATCATACAATTACAAGCACAATAAATAAGCACAGAAAATCAATCTCTTTTCAATCGCAAATTAAGTGTGCTGTCCCTACTAAGAATCAGAAAAGGTCTTCGCGGGTTGTAATGTAAGGCTCTTTGGACGGGTATGGAATATATAAGTCGTGTGGCTAACTCATGATCAACCATGATCAATAACTCACTCAACCTAACCTAAACACGAAGCAATAGCTTCACCTTGTAAAAAAGAAAAACCTCACTAAACACTCATAACGTAGCCTTTAAAATATAGGCTATTTCCCAACTCGCAAACTGTAAAATCGACTTGAAGCTCAGAAACCACTTAATCACAACTCTTTTGCCTCTTAAATGTAAGGCCTCATAAAATAAATAATTAGACTCAAGCCTTTATAAATACGTAGGCAATTAATCAACATTATCCACCATCCTATTATTTTCTCTTTTTTTTTTAATTTCCCCCTTTATTAATTTTTATGGGGTATTATTATTATTTTCTTTTGGATGGTGGTCCTAGATTACAAAAATTCATAAAAATCAAGAATTCCTAACAACATTTCCAAAACACTAATAACCAAGAAAAATAGCGAACTCCTACCCCACGATTTTAATGGGTAAGTAGGGGTCGACTCAAAAATAAAATCACTCATGGCTATAGGCATGGATTATTTGGCTATGATTGGCTCATTCGGAATTTATAGTGGCTAAAAATATATGGATATGGCCGGAATAGGGTTTTATATGTGCCTTAACTTCATTTTCAAAATCGACTACACACAGCGGTTTCAAAGAGAAATCAGAACTGAAACTTATTCAAGTACATGCAAAGATGATAATCACTCAGGCTACTCACTGGCTTTTTGCATGAAAAAGTTTTGAATTGACGCTGCTTTTAAGGTTTGTGAAATCAATTGCATCCAAGTACCAATTTACAATATATAAATAATAATTTTGAGAAATTTATGCACTTATGCACGCTCAAAGACGAAAACAAATAATCATACATAGTCAACTTCGACAGGCAAGCCATACAAACATAATTATCGCGTAGTAATAGCAATTAATCACACTTAAGCATATAATTTTTACAGGCCAAGTATTAAATAAAATTACACAATTAATCAATACAAATCACACTCGACCACCCCCCTCTCTAAAAATCCCGGCAATCTCCGGATTGCCACAAATACATCCAAAATTCAAAAAGAGGAAGGAAAAAGAAAACATCCCTGAAATAATAGTAGTCGAGCTGCTATTCATCGATTTGTGCAATTTGGCCTTGCTTCAATGTGCGCGATATGAATTGTCCGAGAAAATAAAACATGCAAAAACAAACAAAATAACAATATTTTGGATTTTTTATATTTTTCCATTTTTTTATTTTTTATTTAAATAAATAAAGCGTAATAATAAAAATAAAGATACAAGATTAGAACTCGCGGGAATCATCATCCTCGGGGTTCTCGTCGACGTCCATGCTAGGTGTGGGGTATGCCGCCTCAAACCTCTCCTCGAGCTTCGAAATGCGAGCTCGCATCTTCCTTAAGCTCTGAAGGTTTTTCTCGTGGTTCGTATCAATCTTCTCGTCGATGATTAGGATCTTATCGAACATCTTCAATTGGAATGCTCGGTTTTCTTCGAAAAATTGGCCCCAATCGGGATTCAGGCCCGAAGTAGAACGGCGGGCTTGCTCCATATCCGTGTCGCCATCGTCGTCGTCCGGTCGAGACGAAGATCCTACTTGAGTCAAAGACCTCACTCGGGGTGCAGGGGCACGCGTAAGAGATAGTGAAGTAGTCCCGAGTGGATGAAAACCGCTTTCGGCCGGATCAAACCCGAAGTGACGGGCGAGGCCGGTAATATACGGCGCGAAGGAGAGAAGTGGTGTCTTGCTTCCCGGTGTACCCTTAATAACATTATAGAATCCTTGCAAGATCAACGGGTATAACCGGACTTGACGACCATCAAGAAGAGACTGTAGAACGTAGAGCTCGGACTTGGTCGCGTAGGTGGCCTCGTTCTTGCATAAAATAATGTGGCCGAGGATTTTTTTAGGCGACATATAGGGCATAGTCTTGAATTTTCGAACAAGAAAATCGCTTGCAATCGCCTGTATTTCCCCCGGTGATCATCCCCCAAAAAGAGGCTAAGTCGAAGCCTTGAACTCCTACCGAGTGGTCCCCTTCGGTCGGGAAACCAAATATGTTGCCAAAAATCTTCTCGTCGACATAAACATCATTCTCACCTAGCCGACACGTGAACGTCTCGTCGTTCCGGATTTCTAAAGTGGAGAAAAATTCGAGCATAAGCTCGCTAAATCCGGGAAGGTGCATTTGGGCGAAATACCCACATCTGAGGCCATCGACATAGCGGAAAAGGTCAGTATGGTGTTCCGAGCCATTCGAGGCCTCTTCCTCAAGTCCATTGACGTTCAAAATCCGATGATTTGCAAACCCCCATTATCACCACCCCACACTTAGAACGGTTGCTTGTCCTCAAGCAAAACTAACGTATATTTACAAAACTACCCCGACCAACCCTAGGCTAATGCACAAAAATAGTTCGAGACGTCGTACGCTACGTTGTTTGTTAGCTTTGGCTAAAAGGACGACAATGTGATTTGCTAAGGTAATTTAGATCGACTTCCGAAACCTAAAAGGACTTAAACGATCCAACAAGTCGGTCTCCCTGTCCTTGCCCCGGCTAAGGTCTATCCACACTCGAACCCGTTATTCGACTCCCGACTAGGCCAAGATCATCAACACTCTCTCTTTACAAAAGTATACTAAAAATCGAAACAAATGGAAAAACGTGCTATACAATAACTTCAAGGATTTATAACGTATCCTTGTTTATTCATCTCTTTTCGTATTTTTTCTTTTCTTTTTTCTTTTTTTCTTTTTCTTTTTCTTTTTTTTTATATGTACCGTAGACGTGAGGTACTTGCACAATAATATGAAAATACGAGGCTATCAAATGAACTCCGATCAAATAACTTTCGAATTTTTTTTCGATCGAGCACGTGGAGCAATTGATGACTCCAAATTACAACAAAAAACCTATAGAGAGTGTTTAATGACGAGGGCTAGTCGAGGCAGCTAGTTCCAAACGAGCACAAGGATAGCACGAAGCTAAAACCGAACGGGATTCCAACAAGTTAAACCACCTAAATCCACTAAATTCGATCGAAAAACTAAACATCCTAACAAATCATCAAAACCGCGTCACTTCGCCAAGGGTCCAAGCAACAATAGCACACACGTTTTCTCAAACTAAAACAAGCAAGCACATGACGAAATTAAAAACCTAGGACGATTCTAACCACCCCACACTTAAAACCTAGCAATGTCCTCATTGCGTAATTAAGCTAATTAAAGCGGTAAAAAGTTGTAGGGTAAAGAAAACGCCCCTATCTCCGGCTCGTGTCGTCGTGGTCGTGCCAAGGGTCTTTGCCGGGAAGCAAGGTAAGCAACAAGATATCTACATGGTTAGGCAAGGTGGAAAAACGTGCACAAAAACGAACTATGTACAAAAACAAAAATATTTTTAATTTTAAATTTTTTAATTTGTTTGGATTTTATTTTATTTATTTTATTTATTTTGTTTTGAATT
>BMAC01000458.1:556296-568796 GCA_014905375.1 Phtheirospermum japonicum
TTGATTTCAACTTAATAACTTAAAAGCATAAGTTCATAAGCTAGAAAGCTAGAAAATAAAGATAGGGATTTTAATTGATCAAAAAAACCACAAGCAAGAATCAAACTTCAACACTAGATCAAGATAAAATAACATGGAGATGAAACTAAATTAAAGGAAAGAAGTTACCAAATGTACTTGATTACACCAAAGCTTGAATGAGAAAGCTTGAAAGCTGGATGATTCTTCATAAAGGGGACTTAAAACAAAGCTTGAACACTAAACAACTAAGATCTAAGCTTGATTAATCCATAACTAATTACTAGGAATTATAGAAATTAAAATAAGCCAAAATATGAAAAGTGCTTTTTTTTTTCCTTCTGGTTTGGAGCAGCTCTCTTGGAGAAGAAGGCCACAGGACAAGTTGCCATTTGAAAAGACGTCTGATTGCTTAAATCTTCAAAATTGCTGCTTTTCAGTCGATTGACTGAGAAAAAGCAGTCGATCGACCGGCAGTCGATTGATCGTGTCGGCAGTCGATCGACTGCGATGTCAAAAACGGCCTGAAGCCCTGTAATTTGGTCGATCTCTTGAGGACCCAGTCGATCGACAGCAGTCGATCGACTGCTATGTCAAAAACTTCAAAACTCGCTGGAATTCAGTCGATTTTGGGGGTTCAGTCGATCGACCATATAAGCAGTCGATCGACTGAACATCCAATCGGTCGACTGGATTCCAGCGCCCGGCTCGATTTCTCGTCCTTTTCGCGTCCGTCGGTTTATCGAACCTCGTCCGCTGCGCTTCCTTGCTTTGTCCGTCCATTCCCGAGTCGAGTATCGACGATCCCAAACGAGCGTGGGCCCCGCTTGGACGTCCTACGGCCAAGAAAAATGGAAACGTGAAAAACTACGAAAATTAATAACAAAACGTACAAAAACTAAGAAAATCTAGAAATACGAAAAATGGCCAACCCGACTACTAAAGCAACAAAAAGCAAGCGAAAAACACGCAACGTGAAACAAAAACGATAATGAAAATATGTACAAAAAGATGCAAATCAATCGTATATTCTTAAAAACGTCCCCTTCCTTTTTTTTCGTAAATTGGGAATGGTGCGCCATATTTCCCCAAAATATCCTTGCGTTTACCCGCTCGAGACATAGTCAAATAATACAAAAGCGAACGGGAACGGAAATTCTTGAAAAATAAAACTTTTTGTGCTTTGGGGAATTTCGTCGAACACTTGGCGTGCGTGTTCAATCAACAACAATCTAGAGTAATCCTTGCACCAACAACTTCCCAACACAACCAAACAACAATTATATATGTCCCAAGAGAGTTTCAAGTGAAGTACCTCAATGATTGTAGCAAGAATTTGCTCGTTTTCGGAAGATTGCCCCAAAACCCTACGTAGCTTGATTGGATAAATAGCTTGAAACCTGCCCCAAATTCGGTCTTGTTAGCAGATTTGTAGTGTGTAATTCCCAGTTTTAAGGGTTGTAGTGCAGGGAATTTGTAGAAAGAAAATTGTGAAGAAGATGAGAAAATTTAAAATTTTGAAGTTAGAAGAGGAGGAAAAGTGAGAAGGGGGAAGAAGGGGGCTGTTTTAAAGAAGTTTTTCTGAGTTTCCCGCGGGTCAAAACACATATGGGTTGGGTCGGTCGGGCAAAATACGGTTTTGAACACGTTCTGGGCCAGTCCGGGTTTCGCGTCGACGCTGCATCGACCGACGCAAGCTTAATCGACGCGACAGAGGCTGTTTTCTCGGCAGTTGCGTTGACGCCTCATCGACCGACGCGAGCATCCTCGGCGTCGACGCGGGCGGGATTTTGGGTGACTTTTTCTTTGCTCGTTCGATCAATTCTCCTCGCTCGAGTTCTTCCATCTGTTCTAAACAAATAAAAACTAAAAAGAAAAATTAAATAAAATGAAAATAAGGTACAAAAGGATACAAAAAGCTCGGGTTGCCTCCCGAGAAGCGCAAATTTTAACGTCGCTTGCTCGACGCTATTTTTCGTCCATTTAGTTCCAACCATAAGGTGGATCTCCAAACTCCACCGACTTGTTAATGCGAGTCTTCTTTCGTTTGTCATAACAAGGCTTCAACCTATGCTTGTGAACTTGAAAGGCTGAATTTTCGAACTTATCATACAACGTGGTTACTCCATACTTGTCCAATTCTTTTATCGAAAACGGCCCGCTCCATGCAGCTCCAAAATCAGCTGGGTCATATTTACTTTTATGATTATACAGCACTAACTCTCCAACCTCGTACTGCATGTTTTTAATTTCCCTTGAGCGAACCTCCTTCGATTTCTTTTTCGGCATCCAAGTGTTGTTGAACGCCTCGCCCTTGTTCTTTGTACGTGAAAGATATTTGATGGGGTCGAGGAAATCGTACATAGAATGATTCAACGGTGGTTTCAACTCCACATCTAATTCATCCCAAAATTCTTCAATAATATTGCTCATGTCGATACCTAGTAACTCGATCAACTCTTCTCCACTCAATTGCTTCTCGTCGTTAAACTCATCAACCTCCTCATCGAAGTCATCCTTTTGAGTATCCTCCTCCTCCCCCCAAAATTCGGCGTCGTCCCCGTCATCTAATTCATTTACAATCGCGACTCCCATAAGCTCGTGAATGCATGATGTAATGGAATCAACAAACGAACAGTCATCTATCATGGCAGGGGAATGGGTATTTTGAATATCCTTTAGAGAAAACGTCACTTTCTCGCCCAAAACGGTCATGGTCATCCTCCCTTTGTGAACATCAATTAGCGTATGGGAGGTAGACATAAACGGGCACCCCAATAAAATGGTATGCTCCGTGCTCTCAGTCGGTACTTCGCCAATATCCAGAACCACAAAATCAACCGGGATTACGAGCTCTCCAACTTGTACTAAAACATCCTCAATTATTCCCAAGGGTTATCGGGTTGAGCGACCGGCCAATTGTAGGTGCATGGTTGTCGGCTTTAGTGGTCCAAGATCAAACGCTTGATAAAGTGAATATGGCAGTAAATTTATTCCTGCTCCAAGATCTAACATTCCTGTTGCCTTTTGTCCATTAGCCAACGAAATAGTGATGCAGAAACTTCCAGGATCGCGTTCCTTGGGTGGCAATGGCTTCTTGAAAATCGTGCTAACTTCCTTCGGCAATGGTACAAATTGGTTCGATGCTAAGCGTCTCTCCCTCGAGGCAAGTTCCTTGAAAAATTTCACATAGGCGGGCATTGTCTTGATTACCTCCAAAAGTGGTAGGTTGATATTGACATTCTTCAAGAGGTTGTATAGTTCCATGAACCTCTTGTTCTCTTTCGCTGGACGCAAACGGCTTGGAAAAGGAACAACATCTTTAATTGGTGTCGCCAATTGCTTCGGTGGTGATTGTTTAAGAATGTCGTCATTGCTACGTGAGTTATTTGGAGTCGCCCCTTGCATGGATCTAGGAACATATCGATTAGATGATTTATGCAACTGATCCACTGGGTTAGAATTATCTCCCTTGCCAAGATTTGGTGTTTTATCCTCGACTTCGTCTTCTTGGTACACTATGCCATTATCAATCTTCTTTCCACTGCGAAGGACATGAAATACCGATGCCTGTTCTGCTTGGCTTGGAAGTTTACATTTTTCGTCTGAGAGTTTGGCTAAGTGAGTTGATAATTGGCCTATTTCTACTTCAAGTTTCCTCTGCCCAGCTGTATTCTCAGATATAGCCTTCTTCATGTCATTGATTTCGTTTTTAACCTTAGCGTGTCCATCTCGATTTTTAAGAGTCTCGGCCACTTGATTCTGATGCCAAACCAATAGTTGATCCGTTGACTGAAATGTCGTAGGCACCTGCCCTTGCGTATTATTTTGTGGAGGTGGCAGTGGTTCTTGAGCATATTGTGGTGGAGGATATTGCGGATTAGGTGGCATATGGTTTGGGTTCCCTGGGCCCCACTTGAAAAGAGGATTATCATGTTGCGGAGTGTACTTCTTTTGGTTCGAATAATTCTGAATTGCGTTAACGTCTTCTTGCTGCACTATGTTGTTTGGACACTCGTCTGCTAAATGCTGGGGGGATTCGTATTGGTTACATGGTGCGGCCATCTTCTAAGCAGCGGCCTTGCTCGCTCGCTCGGCCTTCCAAGCAACTAATTTCTCATTAAATATCTCCTCTCATTTCGCCTTGACTAACTTTCCGTCATCTAAATCAGGATCGGGAATGGAAATCTCATTTACCTTCACTTTACGAGGCCAAGAGTTGGTTTGTCTAGACTTCTCGCTTTGCTTCTCAACACCCATCTCGCCTCGGTGGCTGTCAAATCTCCGAAATCTCCTCCTGCCGCTATCTCTACTTCTCGTTTCCCATTGTCCAATAATCCATCGAAGAAAAACTGGTTGGTCATCTCCGGAGAATAGTTGTGGTGGGGGCAAGCTTGCAAAAGCGTCTTGTAACGCTCCCACGTTTCATGAAATAGCTCTCAAATCCAACTGTTCAAAGATGGCAATTTGCCTCCGAAGGTGCCCCGTAGTTTGGACCGAGTAGTACTGGTTTAAAAACTTCTCAATGATCATATCCAAGTCAGTCAATGAGCCAGACTCTAGAGATAGTAACCATGACTTCGCCCTATCCTTCATGCTGTACGGGAAACAAATCATTTGTACCTCCTCTTGGTTAAGGCCATGATCCACAAATCTTCCAACCTCATCAACAAAATAGTTAAAAAATGCCAAGGGGTCTTCATGAGCACCTCCGTGAAAAGTCGAGAGTAAGTTAAGTTGGTGCGGTTTGATCTCCACTTCCCTTGCGGTTGGTCCGAGCACAATTGCTGACCTAAAAGGTACAACCTTTGGTCGCGCCAAATCGCGCTGTCTAGGTGCTCGATCTCCCCTTGGTTCCCTAACTCGGTCATTAGCTCTCTCGTAGTGGTCGTCATATGTGTAATGGTTCTCGCACTCGAATCTTCTTCCGAAATTGTTTTGCTCGTAACCATGGTCTTGATTTGCCAACCAATCGTTCACGTGCCTTTGATTATTAGCATACGCATTATGCTGCAGAAAATCTTCATTCTTAATTTCCACGTTCTCGATGTTGTGTTGGCGAATAGCGTTGTTGTTCATATCTTCGTTTGGCCTCATCGCCATGTTGGGTTGGTGATTGATCACGTTGTGCTGCTGGTTGACTCCTTCGTTTCTCCCTGCATCTTGTCTCGCATTCTCCATGTTTTGCTGATAATTAGCCTAATAAGCTCGCGGTAGTGGTTGTCCTTGCAACACGATTGGCTCACTCCCATACCCATTTCGAATTGGGCGTGGAGGTGATCTTGGTGGCGAATCGTCGTTTCGAATCGAATGTGCTCCTAACATTGTGTTGGGAACTTGGTCGCAAATGAAATCAGTTGCTGCTGGCGAATCGTTCCCGGGAATAAAAATGGGTTTTGGTCTTGGTGGATTTGAACGGTGGATGTTGTCAATAAAAGGTGCAAGGTCGCGTTGAAGTGATCTCCTTCCTTGTATAAACTCAACAATACATCAACGTACCAAATGGCAAAGACCAAGCGCAAAAATAAAATAAATAAATAAAAATAAAAAGAAACTAATAATTTAAAATGAAAAACATCCTATATTCCTACTCGTTGCTTTCCCGCCAACGGCGCCAAAATTTTGAACCAAACTTTTGTGCACCCCAATTATAGATATTTAAATTAAAAAATTTAGTTTTGCTCGCAAGAGTACGAGGAACTTATAGGGTGATGAGTTTGACTCGAGTCGTATCTCTCGAGAAAATAACTATTCGGTCTTTCGGATATTTTTCTCAATTTACGAACTAAAATAAAACACATGTACATTTGGAGTTTTAAAGGATTTTGAATTGATCATTATAGCTAAAGCAATAATTAAACTAAGGATAATTAAACTAAGTATTCTAAACTATATTATCAACTACGAGCAATAATTAAATTATCAATAAAACACAACCATGAATTAAACCTAATTAACGAATCTAAGAGCATGAACATAAGAAATTACCACTAAGCAATGTATCATATAAATCTAAGAACGAGCAACTAACATTAATCAATCGCATAAATGAACTAAAGTAATCCAATATCCAATATCCAAGTATGAAACGATTAAACTAATTATTAAAACTAGAATTAACTAAGAAATTAACTAAGCAATTAACTACGAAATTAACTAAGAGTTTAGAGTACTTATTGTAACTAATAAAAGCAATGAAAAGCTCCAGCTATTCCGGAGTCGCACGTCGATCTTGGGCGAAGATTGAATCCCGAACGTGAATTCGATGTTTTGGACGCGTTGTTCTTCGATCCTTGATCTCCGTTTTCAAATCTCGTTATGAGATGTGGAATTATGTTTATTATAAGCTAAAATACCCTAGGAGGTCGTGTGTTTTCGTATATGTTCTGAAAAACTGAAATATGGAGGGTATTTATAGACATAACAAGTCTTGGCGCGCACGAAACCTTAAAATCGCAAAACCGAGCCGTCGCGTCGACGCTGCGTCGATCGACGCAGGCTGGGTCTCGACGTCGACGCGGTCTGGGTGTGCGCGTCGGCTGGGCGGGTGCGTCGACTGAAGCGTGCTTGGATCGACGCTTCAGAAAGTTGCGTCGACCTTGCGTCGACCGACGCCTCTTCAATCGACCTTCAGAATGTTGCATCGGTATTGCGTCGGCTCGCGTCAATCGACGCGACAGAGCGTCTGTCTCTTTTTCTCGATCGTTTTGCTACTCGTTCACCGGAAAGCTCGTTCTCCTATTCTTGAACATCGAACTTCGTCTATTACGCGCTGAACTCTTCCGGTTACTTAGCTGTAAGGTGAAAGACAACGAAATATCACCTATTTGCATCAATTACGATTAAAATATGGTAAAATAAGCTGGAACTATAAAAGTACGGAATTACGCTTAAATCATCCAACTTATACCAAAAATAAATAGAAAAACGAACTAAAATGCTAATAAAATAAAGACAAATCTACGTTAATCACTAAGTAACCGGAAGAGTTCAGTGCGTAATAGACGAAGTTCGATGTTCAAGAATAGGAGAACGAGCTTTCCGGTGAACGAGTAGCAAAAAGATCGAGAAACTGAGACAGACTCTCTGTCGCGTCGATCGACGTGAGCGTCGACGCGAGGCCTGATCCGCGACGATCAACGCACAGCCAACGTAACCTTCTGAAGCGTCGATCCTAGACGCATCAGTCGATGTAGGGCCGACGTGACTTTCTGAAGCGTCGATTCAAGACCGCGTCAGTCGATGCGAGCACCCAGGCAGCGTCGACGCCGAGAGCCAGAACGCGTCGGTCGACGAACCGTCGACGTGGCTACCAAGAATTGCGTTTTTAGGTTTTCTTGTGCGCCAAGACTTGTTACATATATAAATACCTATGATGCACGGACACTTCGTTTTTGAACTCCGGGCCGAMTCGGACACTCCGGGGACGCGGACACGCGCCCGACACGTGTCCTATTTTTTTCTTTTTTTTTTTTGAATTTTTGACAGGGGACACGGCTCGGACACGGCGGGGCATAGGGGACACGGCCCTGACACATTTTTTTTTTTTTCAAATTTGTTTTTTAAATTTTTTAATTTAATATCATTTTTTATTTTATTTGAGGTTTTATAAATTATTGTGAATGAGTTTGTAATTATTTTAGATGACTTATTAGAAATAAAAATTATTATAATTTAATATTTATAGGAAATAAATATATTAATAATTATTTATATTATAAACGTGTATGAGCCGTGTCGTATCCTATATTTTTAAAAATAAGCGTGTCCTCGTGTCCGAGTCGTGTCGTGTCCCGTGTCCGTGTCCGTGTCGTTGCAACTTAGATAAATACCCTTCATATTTTGGATTTTTGGGGGACACACGACTACCTAGAGTATTTTGGGCTTAGAATAAATATAATTCCACACCTCATAACGAGATTTGAAGACCGAGATCAAGGATCGAAGAACGACGAGTCCGAAACTTCAAATTCACGTTCGGTGTTCAATCTTCACCCAAGATCAACATTCAACTCTAGAATAGCTGGAGATTTTCATTGCTTTTACTAGTTTCAATAAGTATTCTAAACTTTTAGTTAATTTCGTAGTTAATTATTTAGTTAAATTCTTAGTTAATTCTAGAACTAGTTTAATTAGTTTAATCGTTTCATGCTTGGATATTGAATTTATTTAGTTTATTTATGCGAGTTGATTTATGCTTAATTATTCGTTTTTAGATTCGTATGATACAATTGCTTCATGGTAGTTTCTTATATTCATGTTCTTAGATTCGTTAACTAGATTTAAATCTTCGTAGCGTTTTATTGATAATTTAATTATTGCTCGTAGTTGATAGTATAGTTTAGAATAATTAGTTTAATTATCCTTAGTTTAATTACTGCTTTAGTTTATAATAATTAATTCAAAATCTTTTAAAACCCCAAATGTACATGTATTTTATTTTAGTTCGTAATTTGAGAAAAACATCCAAAAGACCGAAAAGTTGTTTCCTCGTGAGATTCGACTCGAGTCAAACTCATCACCCTACAAGTTCCTCGTACTCTTGCGAGCAAAACTACGTGTTTTAATTTGAATATCTATAATTGGGGTGCACAAAAGTTTGGTTCAAATACCCACCATCCATTCTATTAAACCCGTGAAAAAATTCCAAGACCAAACTATCCAACTCCATGTATGATTATCACCCCATCGACCCTTATGAATTGTCACATATAGTTCACAATTAGCACAACATGAGGTTCTAAAGTATTATAGATGAATTAAAACTCGAATTTCTCCTTTGACAAAAATGTGAATTAAATAAACATGACATTCATAGTCGCTCCTTTATGCGCATAAATCCCCACCAAATAAGAAACACCCATCATCCCATTTAAGAATCGATAATCACAATTATTAATCAAGACATGCGGACCATATATGGGCATGTAAATACCAAATAAAAACCCAACAAATTAAATAAATAACTTATATGCACCAGTACAACAACATAATCGTAATCCATATACTGATAACAATTTATTTGTCTAAACAAGTGGCCCCACACTTTTAAGTCATAAAGAATCAAATAAAACGTATGAGTATCCCCATAACCATATAAAATCAAATAAACCATACCCATATCCCCATAATTTCAAACCATATCATCACCATTGTTACCCATAAAACCATCACAATTTATACCTATTATTGACGTACATGACCCCAATTTGCATATTTTCAATTTTAAAAGAAAATAAATACTTATCTTGATTTTTGATGATTTTACTGCGTTTGACTGATACGCGACCTTATCGTCTTAGACATCGAGCAACAAAATAAATCGACCTTGTATATTTTGATACGCGACCTCATCGCGTTTGTTTGCATTGACCATTCCCGGGTTAAATTCCAGGCAACACATAGAGTAAGCCTTAAAAACCAATATTAATACAAACTAAACAAATAGATCTGCACTCAGTCCGTTAGCATCGCAACCCGACATCTACTAAGATTACAAGGACACTTCAACCTCTCTCCGTCCTTATGTGCGAAACGTGCTTGAGAAAATTCAATAAAACTCTCGACTCCATCCACGAATTGTGGGGGATAAGAAGCCATTGGCGATTTATTTGTACATCCAACTACGATCAGAACTCATCCTATTATTATACGGTTGTTATATTGATTTATTGAAAAATGGGCAGCATGAGGGTGGTTAGAAAATGATTGAATTATTGGTAAGGGCCTTATCCCATTCGAAAACATGATATTCTAGTAATACAATGTCTTAGTATATGAATTTTTGTTGACTAAAAATTTCTGCAGCATCTCCCTTTAGTTCTCTAAGTACACATATATTGGAGTGCACCCGAGAATAAAAGAGAGTTACTGAACCAAAACTTTTATAATCAACAAGAAAAATAATAGATAAGATAAGCCATCTACAATCACGCTCTCAAACTGTCCAAATAAGTGGACAATTCAGAATTTAGTATCAAACTCTCTATTCGATACTAAATCTCAAACGAGTCTAAGGTATATTGTTTGAGTGTAGAAAGAAATATTATATTGTGGATCAAAATTATTTTAAACCCCGTAGTTGGAGGGATGAAATATCCTGGCCGGCGCCGTAAACCACGTCATCACAGACGTATACATCAACCAATAAATCACAACATGTAAATAATATCAACAAATCATAACATATTTGTTAAACACAACATCCACGTACCGATCACCACGGTATTTCAAAACTACCATCACAGAAAATTAAAATATTTTAAAACCACTATTTTTTTTAAAAATAATTTTGAAAACCGTTATTGGAGGGACGAAACCTCCCGACCGGCACCGTACACCACGTCATCACCGACGTCTACCCAACTAATCACAACATCAATCAATCACAACATGTATATAATATGAACAAACCATAACATATATCCAGTAAACACAATCGATCACCACGACATTTAAAAACCAACACCACAAAGACTTTAAAAGGTATTTTCACAATTGTATAATTGAACCCTAATTATACAAAAATACCTAAAATAAGTATTAATTATACAAAAACACCTAAGTTAACGATAATTATACAATAATACCTCAATTAAACCTTAATTATATAAAAACCCTAAATTAAACTCTAATTATACAAAATACCTAAATTAAACCTTAATAATACGAAAACCCCTAAATTAATGATAGTTATACAATAATACCTCAACTAAATCTTAATTATAAAAAAACCCCTAAATTAAACTCTAATTATACAAAAATACCTAAATTAAACCTTAGTTATACAAAATCCCCTAAATTAACGATAATTATACAATAATACCTAAATTAAACCTTAATTATATAAAAATCCCTAAATTATACTCTAATTATATAATAACTCCAAAATTAAACTCTAATTATAAAATACCCCCTAAACTCAACCCTAATTATATAATTATTCCTACATTCAACCCTAATTATATAATAATCTTAAATTCAACCCTAATTATACTATAATCTCTAAAATCAGCCATAATTAAACCATTAGTTCTAATTAAATCAAACAAATAAAAAATAAGTCATAAAATAAATATAAAATAATTTCAGAAACATAAAAACCTTACCTTAGCGTCAACGGATGGCAGCGGCGACTTGGCAGGCGATGGCGGGCAGAGGGGGAGGCTTGGCGGCTCGATGGCGGCTAGAGAGACTAGTGAATGGCGGTCTACGGCAGCTTGGGCAGAAACTTCATAGTTTTTTTTTTTGGGCGTTGCTATATTTAGGTTTATTTTCGAGGGAAAAAAGACCTTTGGAAAAATCGAGGGGACAATATTACCCTTAAAAATTCCCTAGGGAAATTCTTGCCCCTAGGTAATCTCCGATGAGAATATGCTCCCCTCATTTTTTTTAATATTTTTTTGATTCTTTTTTTAAATTTAAAAACAACCGAGGGAGCAATTCCCCTCGGAAATCCGCGGGGGAACTAATTCCCTTTTTTTGATTTAAAAATAAATTTTAAAAAAATCGTATTTATCGATTAATTACTAATTCTCGTGGTTCTAGAAACACACCTTGTAGCACCTTCACAAAATTACGACGCTTCGTTACTTTGCGTTTACAACTTAACAAGTTGATCGATCATATCTTGGTTAATGTTGGTCGAATTACACGATACGTGTAAAATACTTACATGTTCGGTGATATTTCACTAGTGATACTCGGGTCAAAACACCCCACGTGGTAAAAATGATAGGATATGGGTTTATTATTACGCTATTATGTTTTTTTTTCTATATTTTTCATTTTTTTTAAATTTAAAAAAAATAGAAAACGCACCTCGTGGCACCTTTAAAAAAAATGAAACAATGAAATTCTATATTTACTTATCAATTACTAATTCTTGTGGTTCTAAAACAATGAAACACACCTCGTGGCACCTTTAAAAAATTACGACGCTTCGTTGCTTTGCGTTTCCACTTAACAAGTTGATCGATCGTATCTTGGTTAATGTTGGTTGAATTAGACGACACATTTAAATACGTACATGCTTGGTGAATTATTCTAGTGTAACTCGGGTCAAAACCACCCCACGTGGTTAAAAGATAGAATATGATTTATTTTTTACACTTTTTCCATTGTTTTTCTATTTTTTTAAAATTAAAGAAACCGAGGGGAGCGAATTCCCTCAGAACTTCCGAAGGAACTACTTCCGCTCGTTATTTTAATTTAAAAATATTCAAAAAAATAAATAAATGTAAGTTTATTTCATTATTTATCTTATCTGGTGATATATATATATATAATATATATATATATATATAGTATATATATATATATATATATATATATATCCCCGTATTTTTTTGACATCAATCACTAAGAAGAGGTACTGTTTGGAGGTATACTTTTCTCAGTTATTGCATATATATGCGTTTTCTATAAAAGAGCTTTTTTAGTGGCTATAACTTCGTCTTTTTAGCATGATTTGAAGATTGATT
>BMAC01000458.1:571296-581683 GCA_014905375.1 Phtheirospermum japonicum
GCGCCATTTCGTCTTCGCGTTCACTGCTGTCGCCAATTGCCGAGTCACCGTCATGGAGGAATCGAGGGAGAAAGGGGAGGATTTTTGGGCAGCCAATTTCTAAAGACGGGAGGAGGAAATTACCGCCGAGCCTAGAGCGGAGCGGTGCCTACTCTTTCGGCCGCCGCCGCCGACCATGATTGGAGAGGGGCTGACCGATTTTTGCGGATGATAGGGTTTGAGTTCATGGTTCGGGGGAAAATACGGGAGGGGTTGTGAATTTAACCAGATTAGGAGTTTGTAAAATTACATAAAAGTCCTTCTCCTTCCATATATATAATTTAATGAATTTAAAATAAAAAAAATATGGTCCACACATATTATTAGATCTAAGATCAGGGTTGGTTCCTAGGTTCGCATAAATTGACGTGGTTCTCATTTGAACCATATATATATATATATATATATATATATATATATATATAACGGTTAATTTTCAAAATTACTCGCACACGATTAAATGTTTTGATAAACACTTCACATTAAAAAAAAGAAAAAAAAATATTACAACTAGCCCCTTAGTTTTAATAATGGACTAAACCTCATGTGTAGTTGTCGTAATTCTGAAGTTAGCTGAGTTCTTTGTAATTAAATTAAATCTTAAGGGTAATTTTGTAATTATTCGTAATATATACATGCATTGTACAAAATGGATATAACGGAATATTATTTTATAATCCAATACAACAATACATAAATCAGAAAAAAACTTATGCAGTGCTTGCAAACACTTCTACATTTTGAGAAAGTGATTTATTGCCTGAAAACCGCAAATAGTTAAGAATTCGAAGTTGATAGTGCTATTTCAAATAGAAGTTGATAATTGAGGAAGTTATATTTTGAATATAAGTTAAGAGAGAGGGTTTGGTACATAAATTTTAAAAGTGATTTAATTATGTCAAATCAAACCAAAAGCAGAATTAAAATTTTAAACCAAAAGCAAGATGTGATCGAAATTATATCTTGACAACGATTTTGAAGTGAGTGGGCCAGTGTTACTACGAATGTTCTTTACGTACCAGAAGGTTCTCCTGGGGAAACCTGTAATAACAACAAATTGCGACAACATTTATATTTTTTCAAACTATTAAAATAATATTTTTCCATATTATATCTTTTTTTTTGTTAATTGATCAAAACTGTTATACAAACCTGAAACTGCTTGTCGCTGAAGCTTATTGACCTATGCTTAACTTCACCTCTATGTGTCGTCATCCCGTCCAATATCTCAGCAGATGACACATCGTCCTCTTCATCATCACCATCAGCCGATTCTCCATCCTGTTTTTTTGTTTTTGCACAGAGGTAAATAAAATAAAATAAAATAAAAAGTTAAAAAGTCGGCCCCGTGCAAAAGAACTGAGCCTCTGTTTTCATATTCATATTCGGGCTGGGCCAAAACAGGCCCGAGTGCCAATCTAAACAATTGAAGGAAATGTGAAGGAAACGAAACAATGTTACCCTCTGAGTTTGACTGCGGGCCCTCATCGGATGTCCGACGATCTCTTCATACTCGGAAGCATCGAGTTCTTGAAGACAATGAGCCGGAAACATCTTAGGCAGAAGGTGCTCTCGTATGTATATCAAAAGGAAAAACGGAAGTGGGAACAATATTCCGGCGATAGGTATCCACGTGATTCCGAAGCACATCATGAGATAGCCCAACTGAAACATCGTGAATTTGAGGATGTATTTGAACGGCACCGACTCCACGAACGAAGCATGAAACTCTTCGATTACCCTTCCAAAGGAAAAATTAATGACTTACTAGATTTTCCAAAAAGAAAAAAAAAAAAAAAAGTGATTATCAGCTTTTGGCTTAAAAGATTATTATTATTATTATTATTACTACTACTACTTGAAAACGTCGTCTCGGGGGAACAAGGAGTAGCATCATCCTCTCCCAGAGCTGGTTCCCCGGGAGGCTGTCGATCGCCATGTAGCCGAAATATCCCCACAAAACCGAGGTAGGGATCATGTGGATCACGGGCATGGCGCACACGGCGAGGCCCACGAGCACGGACTGCAAAAAGTTGCTGACTCGCTGCTCATTCACTCGGACGGGCAAATGGAGATCGATGCACTTTTCGGGTCGAATTTGTCTTTTGATGTGTCTCCCTCCTCGTCGTGTTTTAAGACAGCTTCCTTCAGATTCGCCAACTCTTTTTCTACCGTGTGCTGCACCAAAGTAGGAAAAGAGGGGATAATTACAAAACTACCCCTGAGGTTTAGGGTAATTATAAAAAACCCCAAAAATGTGTTTTTTTTTTTTAAAATAGAACATGAGGTTTGATTTTGTCCTACATTAACCCCTTAAATTTAAGACTGAGTCAAGACAGGAATTTTTATGTCAATTTTAAAACTTATCTGTTTTTTTTTGTAAATACTCCAAACCTCTTGGGTATTTTTTGTAAATTTCAAAAAAAATGGTTGTCAACTTTTGGCTTGAGAATTATTTTTCAAACGCTACCTAAAAATGCAACAAAAAAAAAAAAAAAAGAAAAGGGTAGAGAGAGAGAGAGAGAGTACTTACGGATGGAGCATTTTCCATCTCAACGAACACCGCATGCATTCGTCCGTATATCTCCGAGTGGCTAACTTGCTGTTTCATGCCCTCTTTTGCACGTTTCACCATTTTCTTCCGAATCAACTGCGGATATGTATCAAATAACAATACTTCCTCAAAAATGAGTTTTTATTCAAATATTAATATTCATCAAAAACGTATTTTCTACTCATGCTTCACCTGTCTCTTAAGGACAGCAAGACTCCGAGCATGCATAGGAGATTGCGGAAGCACACCGTTAGAGGGAGGAAGCCCGAGCAATCCGCAAATCAAAGTCTAATAATCACAAAAATGGCACGTTATCACAATGCAAATATATATTTTTTTTTTTCTAATACTCAAGTACTGAATAATATCATAAAAAGCATTATTAAAAAATGGGGATCATTACAAAATTACCCCCAAGGTTTAGACTTATTACAAAAAAGAACACAATTATCTTTCAAATTTACAAATAATCCTGACATTTAAGAAATGGCTTTTCGTGAGGTAAATAAAAACCTCGACGGTTATTTGTAATTTTTAAAAGATAAATTTTTTTTTTTGTTTTTGTAATTAGACTAAACATCGAGGGTAGTTTTTAAATTAACCTTAAAATGCTCAGTAAGATAACTTATATCCAATATTTGATGTTAAAAAGAAGGTCACTAGTTTTTATGATGAATATATTGGTTTCTGATAATATTCATGGCCTTATTAACAACATAAAAAAATCTAAAAGAATGGGGATAGTTACGAAAAGGGACCCTGAGGTTTAGCCTGACCCAGTCATCTTTTAGAATTTGTAAATAACCCCTTGAGTTTTTTTGTCTTACAAAAGGTGGCTATTCATGAGGTAAATACAAAACTTGAGGGGTAATTTGTAAATTTAAAAGATAAGTAGGGGTCTTTTGTAATTTGACAAAACTTTAGGGGTAGGTTTTTACCCTTTGTCTTAATCCTAAAAAAAATGCCTAGTAAGACAACTTAAATCTCAATACCATGACGCCAAGGATAAAAATATCCCAATGGTAAGCGGGTGGATTTTTCAGGTTGAATTCCTTCTGTTGCACCAGCTGTGCAGCTACACTGTGATCAAAAAAGTAGAGGCCCGCGATCATCGCTGCCGGTATTATGGCAGCAAATATGTACCCCACCGATATCTTTGCCATGTCCTGCAAACAAATAATTCTTGAAAAACTTCATGCTAGTTTCTTTTTAATCAATAATTACAAAAATACCCCTAGATTTGATGCATGTACAAAAATACCAAAAAAGTTTCAAAATTAAAAAAACAAAAAAAACAAGAAAACCCCGAACATTCACAAAAATATTACAGTTGCCCACTTAAAAGTAATGACCCCTTTTCGTAATAAACAACTTAAAGACCGCGTTTGGGAAAAAACTGAACTTTGTTTTTTTAATAATAGTACCTTAGCCACGGTCCAATGGTACAACGACCCAGCTTCCCAAGGGAGCGGACCGATGAGCCTCCTCGGAACCCCGGAAGGAACTTTTCCCGGTATGGCATAAGACAACGCGGTCCACACCACAATCATCAGCGGAACCCCATAATCCGCAATTAAACTCCGAAAAAAGCCTGCACAGATAAATTCATTAGCCAAATGTCTATACTTTAAACGTTCGTTTTGCACGAAAATTATCATACACAATATTATACCTGTTCCGTAACGCCACGACCGAGCCGTTCTGCTCTTCAAGGAAGTTAGAAGCACACCAAAGGAGAATATAACCGAGAGCAACCCGTTCGTATAAAGCCATTGGAATTCATATTTCTCTTCCGAGGCGTTTTAACCTTTTGGAGTTTGAAATTCACTCACCACACCCTGTAAATTTTAAAATAAATAATAATAATAATAATAATAATAATAATAATAATAATAATAATAATAATAATAATAATAATAATAATAATAATAAATTTACCCCCTTCATAAGCAAAAAGCATTCCAAAATCCTCCTTCACATTTATTAAAAAAACAACACTTCAGTATTAAAACCGGATCACACCTCAGGCGTATGTACTATATTTTCAAAAGTTAGTTGACCTTTTTTGTAATTAGGAGCAAAACAATAAGTACCTTAATAGCTTCTTGAATGAAAAGAATAGAGATTAACATGCCGAAAAGCTCCCCAGCCACCCTCGTAAATCGACTGATGATGGTACAAGCGTTGAATATAGCAAGAAGAAACAACATCAAAGCTGTCCAGACACAAACCCTGTTTAAAATTGAAAAAGACAAAAAGAAAAAAGAAGGAATTATCTTATGCAGAGTTTAAAAATGAATTAAAAGCACGTTTTATTTAATAAAAATAAAAATTATGTACCAGCCGGCCCAGGCTAAATAAAGTTCTGTTCCAACAGTGCTCTTTGCAAAGTCGTACAAATAAGTGTACATTATAATTGTTGGCTCAGCAACGCCTAAAATCAACAATGGTTGCCCACCAAGAATGGCGTGGATGACCCCACATAGAGCCGTAGAAATGAGTGTTTCGGCCGGGCTCAACCTCCCATCTATTATTTAAAAAAGAAAAAGATATGTATTTTCAGTCAGTGATTTTTTTTTTTTTTCCGAATAAGAACTAGTAAATGAATTTACAACTGACCTGTTTGCCGACTCAATTGCTCGCCAAAGGCGATGACAGGTAGAGTAGAAGCAAAGAAAATGTATGCTGTTGGAGCCAAAATCCTGAAATGGTGAATGATAACAATTAAGTTTAATATATTTATTTGAATTAATTACAAAAGGTATCCCTGAGTTTTAGCCTAATTACAAGAATAAGAAAAAACTCAGTTATCTTTACAAAAAATAATAAAAAATAATACCTCTTGACATTTGTATTATCTTTACAAATGGCTCATGAGGTGAACACCGTACAAGGAGCTATTTGTAAATTTGAAAGATAACGGGGGTATTTTCATAATTAGACTAAATATCAGAGGTAGATCATAGGAAGATTAGAAGTAAAGAAAATGTATATATGCTGGTGGAGCCAATATATTGATGGTGAATGAAACAAGAATACATTCTTGAGCTGCTTAAATTCAATATATTACTTTTAATTTATTATGAAGATACCTCTGAGGTTTGGCCTCATTACAAGATAAAAAACAGTTATCTTTCAAAATCACAAATACCACTTGACATAGCTTTAATTTTTTTTTTTTTACAAATTGCTGAGGTGAACACTACAAGGAGCTACTTGTAATTTTGGAAGACAACTGGGTTTTTTCGTAATTAACTAAATATGAGGGGTAAACGTGGAAAACAAAAAGAACTGCACCTTGGACCAGTACCACATGTATCAAGCCAATCTCTTTTGTAGCATTTTAGCCTCCCTTTAACATCATTTACCATTCCCTTGAATGGAGCCTCCATTGTGCCAGCTAACAATAGAGTAATTTAGACTGCAATAAATCGAGATAAATTAACAGCTAAAAAGATCGATAAATTCAACTTAGAATGCAAATATCTACAAAAAGGAAATAGGATACAAATACTCCAATATAACCTTCTTTAATTTTCAAACCTTGAAACTTGAAAAAGGGATGAAAAGTGACTAATGTAACATAAAGCAAGCTACAATGCACATACATGAAACAATATCAGAAACAAAACGCACGCCGCATTTCTTCAAAATTACACAGCCATGAAAATGAGAAATTGCATGCATGACATAATATAATATTAAATAAAGAACCTTGGACACGACGAAAATCCACAATTGATACGACCAAGATTCAAGAAAAAGAAAGAAACAAAAAATGAATCCACTTTTTTCTCTTGTTTTCTGTGTTTTTGTCTATTTCGTCTCCTCAAAAAGAAGAAAAAAGATGATTGTCAAAATTACTTGGTCAATATTTAGCTTCTATTTATTGGCCTTCATTCAAGCTAATTATTGTGAAATTGCAGAACAACCCTTGCGTTTCTTTTAAGTTGGTAAGTTCCAGATATATTAAAGAAATGTTAAGTGTACTAATCAAATATAATAATCATTTTAATAAAATAAAGATAATAAAAAAGAGTATAGTTCAAAATATATAATCAGATATTTTATCGAAGTAAAGACATACATGAAATGTTATAATATATATATATATATATGTGTGTGTGTGTGTGACGTGGGTAATTTTGAATTTAAATTATTATTTAGTTGTCTAATTCCAATTTAATTTTTAAACATAAACAAAAGTGTTATTTCTTTCAAAAGTATCAAGTACTTAAACAACACTAGTTTGAATACCCGCGTTTTACGCGGCCATATCAAAAAGGTACAAAAATATAAAATCTATCCAAATAATTATTAACTTTACAAAGTGAATTATCAATATAACTGAAAAGAATATTGATATAAATATAAGAATTGTAAAAGAGCAAATTTATCTCTGTTGCGGTCTCTTCTCATAATCAACATCTCTTTTATTATCAATTCTTCTGCATTAATCCCAAAGACTTCATTTAAACGCTTTTCATTCAAATCAAACTTTAGAAGTACTGCAAATATATCTCTAAGAAACGCAACTCGCTCCTAAAATAAAAAACAAACATGCTTACTAAAAATATGCACACCTGAAAACTAAACTTGTGAATCATAAAAGAATATTTTTCAACCCTTTTCGCCCATTTAATCTCGTTGACATTGCGACATAATTTAAAAAAAAAAAAAAACATCTTACACATTCCACCTTAAATTCTCACATGTGATAAAGACTTTAAATATATGATTTGAAAAATCAAAACCGGTATATCAAGTTACTCAATTTATTATGTTGCACGTTATTTAAAATGGTCTTCATCATCTTCTTCGCCAGCTTCATTATTGTTACGTATCTTCTCAAGAACCTATTCAACACAAATGAATTAGCTACATCTTGGTTGGAAGTAATAATTACAGAAACCACATCCATGTCAATTAATTAGAGATAAACATTTTAACTCATTATATGAAGCACATTATAATTGGTAAGAAGAAATATTTATTAATCGATAATGTTTAAATTAATTAAAACTCGTCTTTTCTTCTTAACTATCAATTATCAAATTATTCTTTTTTATACATAAAGTCAAAATTATTTTTTTTACTTCGCTTTGATAATGTTATTATCATTTGTATGTAAGTAACTTATTTACACACGTGAATCATACTTGCATGATGTGCAAAATATATAAAGTTGCTATTACGTATATTAAATCAATTAGTCACGGGTAAAAAAAAAAAGAAATACAATAGTAGCATACTGAATCAATCACATAAAAAATCAAAGGGAGATTAAAATGAAACATACATTCGTATGCAAATACCAAAGCATACACACATGTTCTTGAGCTAGATTAACGTCGTGGCAACATTAGAAATTGAAACACAGAATTATATATCTTATAACTGTAAATAATTTAAATGCAACTTTTTGTTTGTAAGATATGAAATATGATTTATCGTAAGATTAATTATTTTTTATCATATCATCAATACTCATTATTAATTGATTTTTTTTTTGTTAAAATGTTATTTTGTTTTACATGGTAAATGGTTTTGTGCGATTTTTTAAAGCACTGCAACATATTTTTTGGGTAAGATCTTGACCCCAACTTTTTATACGCAAATTCTATTTATTATAATATTGTAGTTAAGGTAAATATAAAATAATGAGTAGATGATATATTTTGTGGAATAGTATAAAATTAGTTTGATACCCGTGTATTTCACGAAATTTATCAAATCATAAATATAAAATAAATTAGTGATAATTATAATATCTTAAATCTAAAATTAAAAATTCAAAGGTCTCATACATCCAACCATGTCTGGCACATGTCTAGTCTCTATTCATTACTTATTGTTATTATTAAATAATTTTATATTTTAATATTTGGATTACATTTGTTAATAATTTTATTTACATACTTTTAAAAAATTCAAAAGATGTAACATTCTCAACCCGTCTAATCTCTTTTTATTAATTATTATTTTAAATAATATTATAATTTAATATTTAGATGCAAATAAATTATATTTCAACCCGTATTGCATTGTACCGGTGTCTAATTAATATTAATTGATTATTATTATATAATTTTATATTTTATGTTTAGAAAGGAATTCATTGTTAATATTTAGCACTGCAAATAACTCGTAATTAATTTAGTTATATAAAATTATTTTAACTTTTATTATAAATACGAATTATTTAAGTATTTTTATAATTAAGTATTTTTAATTAACATTATTTATATGTAATTTTTTATTTAGAAACTCATAAAATACAGGGGAGATGTTATTTATGTTAAGATTCTCACCAATCAAATCAAGAAATTAATTGCTTAATATAATATATGATTTGAATTAATTACTAATTAGCACTTAAATAAACTAATTATGGTGCCTTATATATATGGTTGACTTTTGCAAAGTTATATATGTTACCATATAAAATTATATATATGTTACTATATAAGAGATCAAACTCATTTACGTTTTGTGATTCTTTGTAATCTTGCAATTAACTGAAATTTGTATGCCACAAATCTTATCATAATAAACCAAGTCAATGTATGTGTATATTTCTTGTTTCCAAGTGGTTGATTTGGTGAAATTAATATAAAAAACATTAAAACTGAAAATATCAAATTAAACATAAAATTAGTTTTCACAATAATTGAATGTAACATGCCAAAAATATCGAATGCAGAATATCAATTTTCCAATTCAAAAAATGTTTCAACCACAAAAAACACTACAAAAAAATCCGGCATTACTGGCGGATTTCCTGGCGGCCAAAAAGCCGCCAAGAATGCTGGCGGACTTAGTGGCCGAAAACAATGCTGGCGGCTTTACTGACGGCCATGGCCGCCAGCAAAAGAGGCCGCCAGTAAACCGTCAGTGAATAAGCGGGAGTTTATCCCACTTTATTATACTGATGGGCATTGCCTGTCAGTATATCATTTTTGCGTCGCTGACGGCCATGGCCGTCAGGATTCTGACGGTTCTGACCGTCAAGATATAAGTTTTAATTAAAAAAAATAATAATATATACGCTGACGGTCATGGCCGTCATGATCCTGACGGTCAACCCGTCAGCATATATTTTTTTCCTTCTCTTCTTTCTCTTCTTTCCTTCTTTCCCCGCCACCGGCGTCCAGCCGCCGCCAACGTGTCCAGCCGCCGCCACAGCCGCTCGTCGCCCAGCCCCAGCCCCAGCCGCTCGCCGCTCCAGCCCCAGCCGGTCGCCGCTCCAGCCTCAATCGTCGCCACCCGCCGCTCGCCGCCCGTCGCCGCCCGTCCGCAGCCCCAATGTAAGTTTTTTTTTATTTTTTTTTTCATTTTTTTATATTATTTTTATGTATTAATTTTGTTTTTAATTTGTAATTATAGATCGATTTAGGTTTTAATTTAGGTTTTATGGTTAATTTTAGAATTAGGGTTCAATTTAGGGTTAGTTTTAGAAATAACTTTAGGGTTAATTTATAATTAGGGTTAGTTTTAAGATTAGTTTTAATTAGGGTTAATTTAGTAACAATTACATAATTAGGATTCAATTTAGTAATAATGATATAATTAGGGTTCAATTTAGGAATAATCAATTAATTAGGGGCCAATTTATTTATAATTACCTAATTAGGGTCCAATTTAGGAATAATCAATTAATTAGAGCCATTTTAGTAATTATTACATAATTAGGATTCAATTTAGGAATAATCAATTAATAGGGGCCAATTTAGTGATCGGCCGGGGTTTAATTTTGTTTATATATAATATTGTCATTGGTGTTGCTGGTTGTTG
>BMAC01000458.1:596176-607931 GCA_014905375.1 Phtheirospermum japonicum
AATTTTTCTATAGAACCAGATAGGGCTCCATTACGGAGCCCTATATAACACATGACATTCATCCCACCATGCATTTATAAAAAAAGAAAGGAAAAATAAAAAGAAAAAAATGATTAAGGACTCAGATGAATGCCATGTCATTTATAGGGCTTCATAATTGAGCCCTATCTGGTTCTATATAAGAACCGATATATATATATATATTCCTATGTATTAATGTAGAATTCTCCTATATCCTATGTGTCTATTTCTCATGCTTTGTTAGCTTTGAAATTTTTTTTGGTGCTTTGTTATCTAATTTAATATTTTATAATTATTATATTTTTCCTTTTACTATATGTTACCTAATTCAATATTTCTTTTATCATATTTTCTCCGAGTCAATATCTTATTTTATTCTACTAATAAAAAAAGTCAAATTTAATTAGAAAAAATCTATATAAGTTGAATTAATTCTTATTTATAGTAAAAGTTGCAATAATTTTATTTTTAAAATTTTAAATATTATATTTAAGAAAAATATGAGTTATATAAATTAATACAAAAGGAGAATAAATATAAAATATATAAACTTATATTTGGATATATAATGCATTGAGAATAACATTAAAAATTTATATGAAAAATAATTGTTACGCTAAAAAAAAGAGAAACACAACAACAAAAATTAATAATAACAAATTACTACACCTAGCAAAATAATTATTAAATATATTCTAGATTTTTTTTATCTAATTTCAATTAAATGCATTGATAAACACATTATATATCTACATGAACAAATCAGTGTCTTAAGCGGAAAAGAAAAAGAAACAAAATATAATAATAAAATAATATTGCATATACTACAAGTTAGATATAGGACATTTTATAATAGAATTATCAGCGTCTTATAAATTTTAATTTTGTATATCACGTATTAACATGCGATACGCGGGTGTTGTATGTTTACAAATTTACAAACTCAATTTTCAACAGGTTTCCTTTCAAGTATAGAGTATTTTGCTATACTAATTTCGTGACTCCAGGTAAAAATAACTAAAAATTATTTATTGTCAAAATCAGTTTTACTGTAATTAGCACAAATAATGCTACAATTTATGTGTAAAAACCATTTATTGTGAAAAATAATCTTTGTGTAAATAGAATAATAATGCTACGATTTGTGTGTACCATTTTCAATATTATTCTTTTAGTATTTTTAATGAGTGTTATACTTTTTCAAATCTCGCATAATATGTGGGTATTAAACTTGTGTGTGTGTGTGTGTAGAGAGAGAGAGAGAGAGAGAGAGAGAGAGAGAGGAGTGGGTACACATGGGAAACTAATCCACCTAGAAACCTGCTATATTACATAGGATGTGATGCTATTTTAGAATCATATATATACATGCTAACTAAGACCATCTCCAATGGAATGTCAATTAGAGTAGATTTTTTGTCACATAAGCTTAAAATTCTTATGTGGCAAGAAAAAATATAGACAATGTCTAGCACACCATCTAAATCAAGATGGTGTGCTAGACATTGTCTAGTTAATAATTTACCTTATTTATTCACCTATTAATATTAACTAATTTATTTCTCATTCCTCTCTACCAATAGTAGTTAAGTATTTTACACAATTCACATTTACCATTGGAGAAGATTTCTAAATATTTATAATATATTTGCCATGTCATTATGAATTCATAGTGCCAATTGGAGATGCTCTAAGATAATAGTAAAAATCAAGGGAACATAAAAATATAAGTATGAAAATATAAATAGTATTTTGAATTATTTAAATTAACATCACATATAATGTAATATAGCGTATCTTAGGTTCTCACCTAGGAATCGGTTCTAACCTAAAAAACTTAAAAAAGAGATCTGAAAATGATAGCCTTTCCCGTAAATAGTTTCTTGTGGAGCTGATCTACACTTGTTTGTTAGAGTAACTTGTTGATAATAGTATTCCCTGTGATGCATAAATTAGCTTCTGAATTATTAAACGGCTCAAGTTAGCCATTGAACTAAACTTTTGGTCATTTGGGTAAAGGAAAAATGAGCTGAACATTGAGATAGTAAACTAAAAAGAGCAGAAAAGCTGCAAACTGCTATATTAGGGTTGTGCCTTTTACAGAACCATTTTCTTGATATTTTCTTGATACATTTGAGGATAACATAGCCAACAATATATAGACCTAGTCTAGGAATGATCTAGAACCCTACAGCTGGTATATTACACGTGCAGAACAATGGTAGGAGGGCAAAATAGGAAGAACACCTAAACCCTAACAGCTGTGCTCGATTTGTCACTTTGTGCCTTGCATGGCTGGACTATACCTGCTGCATGAGGTCTAATTCTTGGCTGCTTGTGCACTGCATTGTTGGAGCTTTGTGTGGTCATATATTCATGCCCCCTCAATTCAAGCAAGCCTTTAGAAATGACTGTTAATTTGTCTATAAAGCGAGTGAAGAATTGTCCTATCAGTGGATTGGTTAAAGTATCAGCAGTTTGATCAATGGATGGAACATATCGGAATGCAATGTTTCTATTTGTCACCTTCTCTCTAACAAAGTGGGTGTCCAGTTCAAAGTGTTTGCTTCTTGGATGGTTCACAGGATTGACAGACAATGTAATAGCTCCTTGATTATCAATCCAAATGATAGGAATTCTTGGTTCAGAAACTCTTAATTTATTTAGCAAGGATTGTAACCAGATTACATCATAAACAGCAGCAGCCAAACTCCTATACTCTGCCTCTGTGCTGCTTCTTGAAACAGTTGGTTGCTTTTTAGAGCTCCATGTTATCAAACTATTTCCTAAAAAGATGCTGAACCTATGAATTGCATTTTATCTGACCTTTTGAAAATCAATCCATAATCAAGAGTTCCTGCCAGATACCTTAAGATCCTTTTTACTGCTCTCAAATGTCTGTCCAAGGGGTTGTGCATGTATTGACTCACTTTTTTCACACTAAAGCATATATCAGGTCTAGTGAGGGTTGCATATTGCAGTGCTCCTACCACTCTTCTGTATTGAAACTGATCTTCAATTGGATTTCCATGATTCTTGGATAGGCTAGGACTGCTTATCATTGGTGAAGGCTGAGGCTTGGCTCCTGTCATACCTGCCTTTTCCAATACATCCTCAATGTACTTTTTCTTATTCAAGTGCAGCACCTCACCTATCTGTTTGATTTCAATTCCCAAAGTAATTCACAGTTCCCAAATCCTTTAATGAAAAAGTCTTGTTTAACTGACCAATCAATTCCTCTACTTCAGCACCATCATCTCCTGTGATTATGATATCATCCACATAAGTGGCCACAAGGGTACAACAATTATTTTTGTGCCTGATGAAAAGTGAATTATCTGACTTTGAAGGTTTGAAGCCAAAAGAAGCCAACACTTCTCTAAGTTTGAGGGACCAAACTCTTGAGGCTTGTTTCAGACCATACAAGGATTTTTGCAGTTTACAACAAAAGTTTTCCTTACCCTTTACCTCAAAACCCTTAGACTGCTCCATGTACAACTCAGTGTCCAATTCACCATTCAGAAAAACATTATCAAAGTCCAACTGTCTCATTGTCCATCCTTGGCTAAAAGCAATGGAAAGTACAACTCTCAGGGTGGCTAGCTTGATCATAGGGCTGAAAGTGTCTGTGTAGTCCAACCCTGGCATTTGAGTGAATCCTTTGGCTACCAACCTGGCCTTATGCCTTGCCACAGTTCCATCTGAGTTCCATTTTAGCTTATATATCCACTTGCGGGCTATTAACCCCTTTTCTGGAGGCAAGGGTGCCAAGGTCCAGGTTTTATTCTTAATAAGAGCATCATACTCCTTCCTCATTGCTTCTTTCTATTCTGGGCTCTTCATTGCTTCATCTGGTGACTATGGTTCCTCAGACTTTCTTTTCTGTGTGTTGTAGACTTTAAGCTTGTGAATTCCTTCTTTTGCTCTTGTTCTTATTGGATGCTTATTTTCTGTCCTTCTCTGCATAGGGTTAGTAACAGCACAAGTATCCATATTCTCAATAGTCAATTCAAAAATTAATTCACCACTATTTACAGGTAGAGTTTGGCTAGACAAATTATGGGGACTAAGGGTGGTAGGGCTAGGACTACTAGGTGGAGTTCTGTCTAAGATGGATCTTTGGCTATGTGGTGAGTGTTGGATAGGGCTACTTTGTTGATCTGATTCAATGCTCTTGGGGTTTGGTTTCATCAGATGTTGGCTTTTAACCAAAGGTGGAGCAAGTATGGGCTGCATGGTGTTAGTCCCAGCTTCAGTGGATTTATTTTTGTCAGGAAATGCATCTTTGTCAAAGGGATATCTGTTTTCATCAAAAACTACATGTCTGGTGATCAGCACTTTCTTGTTAGCTAAGAGAACTTTGTAGCCTTTGAATTGAGAACTGTAACCAATGAAAGTGGCAGGCTCACTTCTAAATGTAACTTGTGTTTGTTATAAGGTCTGAGGAAAGGATAGCACAAGCATCCAAAAACCTTTAAGTGAGAATAATCTGGTGTTTGTCCATTTAATGCCTCAAATGGTGTTTTGAAGTGGAGGAGTCTGGATGGAGTTCTATTGATGAGATAGGTGGCTGTGATGAAGGCATCATCCCAATAGGCTTGGGGTAATTTTGATTTGGATAGTAGGCTCAAAGCAACTTCTACAACATGTCTGTGTTTTCTTTCTGCCAAGCCATTTTGCTCAGGAGTGTAAGGGCAAGAAATTCTATGGATAATGCCACTTGTTTCTAGGCATTCTCTTAGAGGTTTGAACTCAGTTCCACCATCACTCTGCAGTATTTTGATCCTCCTGTTATACTGATTTTCAACCAAGTTTTTGAAGTGGATGAAGGCATTGTAGGTGTCAGATTTGGCCCTTCAACAAATATATCCAAGTGTATCTTGTTTTATGATCAATGAAACTCACATAATAAACATATCCATTGATGGATTTAACAGGAGAGGGGCCCCATGTGTCAGAATGAATAAGATCAAGAACACAATAATCATCAGAACTTGAATTATAAAAGGGCAGTTTATGAGATTTTGCTTGTAAACAGGAATAACATAACAGTTTATCATTACTATTGGAAAAAAGGAATATTACAAGCTTCTAGAGCCTTCTTAATAATCTCATAAGAGGGATGTCCTTCACAAGACAGAATTCAGGGTGAAATTCAAAAAAGACTTTATTATCCTTTGCAAACTGTGAGACACTCAAAAGGTTTTTGCTGATTCTTGGAACATGAAGTAAATCCTTAAGCATGAATATGTGGGAGTTTAGTGGTGATTTAATAGATGAATTACCATAATGAGATATTTGAATAGCTGAACCATTTGCTAACTGGACTTTGTCTGTTCCCTCATACTCAGATGCTATGTTCAAGTTGCTCAGGTCATAGATAACATGATTAGTGGCTCCTGAATCAGGGTACCACCAAGAATCACCAGAGGTTTCTTCATTTCCTACATTAGCCAAGTAAGCTGCAGGATTCTGAAAGCTATTTTTATTTGCATCTTGATTGTTCCATCTTAGAGGTGTGTAGTTCTCATCAAAACTGTGGTAGTAAACATCAGCAGTATGATTGGAAAGCTTGCACACTTGACATCTTGGCTTGTTGTTATATCTTCCACCTCTACCTCTTGAATTTGATCCTCCTCTGAATGATCCTCTTGCTCCTGTATTGCTAAACTGTCTTCCTCCTCTGCCTCTATAGGAGTTGGGTGAAAATTTTTCTCTTCCTCTGTAGTAATGTCCCTGGCCTTGCTGAGTGTGGTTGATGGAGGGTAGAGATCCTTCATTGTTGAAGTGAGACTGGCTAATCCCTTCAAGTCTACTCTCAAAGCTAGTAAGAAGAGCTTGGACTTCTCTCAAACCACATGGGGTGACTCTGCAGCTAATTCCAACCATCACAGGGTTGTATTCACTTCCTAAGCCTCCAAGGATTGTCATGATTTGCTCTTGTTCACTGATCTGTTGTCCTGCAGCCCTCAAAAGATCACAAATTTGTTTGATCATGTTCAAATAGTCTCTCATGTTCAAGCTTCCTTTCTTGATGTTGCTGAGCTGATGCTTGTAATCTAGGATCTTGGCTGTAGATTCATGGGCAAAGCTTATCTCCAGATTGTCCTAGATTTCTTTGGATGTTGTTAGTCCAACAGTGGATATGAGCTGATTTTCAAATAAGGATGATAACAACCATTATGCAAGAAGCTGATCTTGTTTTTGCCAGGAAGAGTAAGTTGGATTTATGTCCAGATCAGATGTACCTGCTGTGAAGTGTATTGGGGGAGCCTGCTTTCCATTAAGGTAGCCTTCTAAACCATAGCCACGAACCGCAGCTAAGATCTGTTGTTTCCAAACTAGGTAGTTGTTTTCATTGAGTTTGGTGGTGATTAATTGACATTGAGGCTGTATTATTTGACTTTGATCTTGTGAAGGGCCTGAGGTTGCTGCAGAGGAGGTAGACATTGTTATAAGTCAAAGATGCGATTTTTATTGAATAAAGCAACGAAAGGGACAACACAGAGGCAGCAGGTTACCCTGCCGCTCTGATTCCATAAAGAAAAAATGAGCTGAACATTAAGATAGTAAACTGAAAAGAGCATAAAAGCTGCAAACTGCTATATTAGGGTTGTGCCTTTTACAGAACCGTTTTCTTGATATTTGCTTGATAAATTTGAGGATAACATAGCCAACAATATATAGACCTAGTCTAGGAATGATCTAGAACCCTACAGCTAGTATGTTACACGTGTAGAACAATGGTAGGAGGGCAAAACAGGAAGAACACCTAACTAAACCCTAACAGCTGTGCTCGGTTTGTCACTTTGTGCCTTGCAGGGCTGGACTGTACCTGCTGCATGAGGCCCAATTCTTGGCTGCTTGTGTACTGCATTGTTGGAGCTTTGTGTGGTCATCTTTTCATTGGGCATAAAATTGGTCATATAAATTTGAGATCAAATGGACCCATGGATATTGAAATTACTATTTAAATTCTGAAAATTAACAAACTAAATCAAAATATATTTAAATAGATCAAGAATGATTTCAAATAAAATTTACAAATTATTTTTAATTAATATACTAAATCTGTAAATTATTAATAAATCTATAAATGTTCAGAAGACCCTCACATTATCTAAATGATGTTAAATTGCTACGTTTAATTAAATTATTAAATAATTTCTGAACTTTATTTTATTTTAATTTTCTTGATTTATATAGATGAATTTATGGCTTGATTCGTCAAAATTCTTAGATTTATATAATTCCTAAACTTTATTTTTTCTTTAATTTGTTACTTGTTTTAAATAAATATATGACTTGATTTGTTATTTTTTCTTTAATTTTGATATCGATCCTCTCTGCCAAATATGGAAGTTTGTGAGTTTATTTGGCCTATTCAATCAATCAATAGTGAAATACAGTATGAAATGAAACTATTGTTATTACAACAATTATTCAAAACTTTCGACAGAGACATGACACATATAACACCAATCAAACAAAAAAAACATAAACTCCAATTAAACATCTATTAAACATAGATTTATAACAATCATACGTGTATATATATATATATATATATATAATAACAACCGGCCCGCCCGACCCATCTACTTATTCACCTTCCTGCAATTTTTCCTAATCTCCCCATTGGATTCCGTGAGAGGATTAATGTCACCCATTTTGATCATGGAGGCACCAAAGTCTTTGTAAAATGCCTTTAGATCCTGGCTGTATGATATGACCATCTTATCAGTCTGCCCATTACCATTACCGAACAATTCCTGATCGGAGTGTAGAAGGCCTTTCTTGTTGATCAGGTCTTTGTAATATGTGTTGTCAAAGCAAGCTGGTGTGGGATCCAATGGTGCCAACTTGTCGTCATCCTTGCTACTCCTCGAGCAATTGTCTTGTCTTTCTTTCGCAAATGATTCGTCTATGTTGCTATCGTTGTATATCCGATTCCTGAAGTTGGTGCATCTTGCTTGTCCAAGTGTGTGACCACCTGTGTTTTTTTTTTTTCTTTGTCAAATAGCTAATATTAAGACCAACCAAATAAAAGTGCTAAATATTGTAGAAGTAAAACAAACCAGAGAGAACAACGAGATCCTTTTTGGAAAGGCCAAGCTGCTTGAATCTGCTGGTGAGGTTAGCGAGACTCGAGGTTGGACCAGGAATGGAGCCATTGTTTGCAGCAGCCAGGCTTGCACTCAGCGAGTCCCTTCTTCCAAGCTTCACTTTCCAACCACGCCCTCCAAGCTGTAATATTATTTATGAAATCACGTTTACTTAGTTTGATTTACTCAAAAATCATAATCGGTACATTACAAATACTATTCCTAACTAAATTTTAGTTAGTCCACCAATTAAATTCTTACATCACATTTAGTCCAAAATTCTACTTTTTGTTAAAAATTAGACTAAATGTGCGACAAATATTTAATTGGTTGACTAAATTTGCCAACCTTGTATTTAGTGAGCTATTTTTGTAAAATTGAAATAAATTGTGGAGAAATGTCTTCTCTAGACAAAGAAGAATATTATTACTCTTTGGAAATATTAATAAGGGGAAATTGTCAAATAGTACCCCAGGTGGAGGTCCATTTGTCAATTAGTCATTCATCCAATTTTAAGTCAAATAGTATCTACTTTTTACCAAATAGTCCAAAATTGTGATATGAATATACCACAATACTCTTACTATTAAAATAAATAATAATAATAATAATAATAATAATAATAATAAAATGGGTTCACCTGGCGAGATTTTTTTTTTGCCCAACAAATATAAAATTAGCCGTCGGCCGGCTGAAAAATTTTCCAGCCGACGGAATCTTTTTTCCGATCACATTTTCTTTTCCTGGTCATCTGGAAATATTTTCCGGCCACCGGAATATTTTTCGGCTGCCGGAATTTATTTTCGGCATTTTTTTTTCTGCCCAAAATTTCTTACTATATGTTTGAATTTCTTACTACGTGTCCATGGAGTCAGTGCAGTCAGTTTTTTTTAACCCAAATATTTTTCTTACTGTATGTCTGCATTTTTTACTATATATATGTATTTATTACTATATATGCAAATATTTCTTACTATATGCCCATACATTTTTTACTTAATGTCCAAAAAATAATTACGGTCACCGAAAATATTTCTTACTATATGTCCGAACTTCTTACTATATGTAACAAATTTTTTATTTAATGTCCAAAAATTCATATTTGATGACAAAAAGTATTTTATTTGATTGCAAAAGTTCTTGATTTGATGTGCAAATGTTGTTATGTATTTTTTTTTACTTATTACACACTTTATTTTATTTTTTACTTATTACACACTTTTTTTTTACTTATTACACACTTTTGTTTTGCCAAAAAAAATAGAAAAAATAATTCTTACTTAATAGCAAATTATTATTATGTAATTTCTTATTTAATACAAATTATATATTATTTTATAGTAAAATCTCATACTTTGTGTTCAAAAAATTGATAAAGTTTCTTACTTTATATCCTTTAAAGTAAGAAAGTTTGTTATTTTATATTCGAAAAAGTAGGAAAAGTTCTTATTTTATAGTGAAATTTCTTACTTTATTTTCTAAAATAAAAAGAAAAAATCTTACTTTATAGTGAAAATCTCATATTTTATGTATGAAAAAATAAGAAAATTTCTTACTTTACAGTTAGATTTTTAACTTTATATTTGTTGGGCCAAAAAAAAAAAAAAAAATCTCGCCGGAAAATTTCCGGCGGCGGCCGGAGGGGGTGGCCGGCGGGAGGTGGTGGTATATTGTTTATTGATATTATTATTATTATTAGGGGTAACCTTGTAATTGTATATTTATTGTTGGACTATTTGACATTTTGTATAATTAGTTATAGTATTTGACAAAAATATTTTTTTTTATGTAAGTATTTGGCAATTGCCCCTATTAATAATTATTGTTTATGGAAACAAACTTACTTGGACAATAGAGTCCCGAGCAGCAATGGCCAAGATATCAGCACAAGAGACGGTCCCAGGGCATTTATCCTCTACTGCAGACTTGATTTTGTCAATAATTTCAAATCCATTGGCAGAGTTTTTATTTGGAAGTGCATTCTTCTCTCCCGTCTTCCCGTCTAGTAGGATCGACGCATCGCATCCCTGATCAATAAGATAGATAGATAGATAGATAGATAGATAGATAACACATACATATATATATATATATATATTATTAATTATTAAAAAGAAATATGAAAGTAAAGAAGAAGAATGTTACGTACGTTGACGAAGCAATCGTGGAAGTGCAGGCGGAGGAGGAAGGCGCCCTTGCGCGCCTCCACTTTAATTTCTTCACTCACAACACTTTTCACGATATTGGAAAGATTGGAGCAAGTGGTTGAGTAGAAACCAGGTGCCAGAGGTTTGGCTGAGGAGCTGCTAATTAGGAACACAATTGCCAAAGTGATGACAACTAATTTGTAACAAGGAATTAGCTGAGAAGCCATTGTAGCAATGTTTAAAATCAAACAAGTGTGTGTTGTGTGACATTAATGTTAGTAGAGACTCCAAGTATATATAGACAAGTGCTTTGTGTGGCCGGGTATTGGCCTTGTGAGAAGCTTGCTTACCAAACCCATTTGCATGGTAATTCAACCTTCCAAAGACTTGACCACGTAAACTATTTGTATATGATTTTATTTATTACAATTTCTAGATGAATTTCGGTGATTATTACTCCCTCCATTTTTTAATAAGTGTTTGTTCAAAATTAAGAAACATAATATTTGACTAATACATCCTCAATCAATTAATAATATTCTCATTTAATTACTTTCATTATTTCCCTTTAGTTATTCTATTACCATAAACTTATTTATATTTCTTAAAATAAGAGAGGATAAAACTGGAATAAAGTGGCAAAAAATTCTAAAACGACACTTAATTTGAAATAAAATTGAGTGTTTAAAACGACATTTATTTTGAAACGGAGGGAGTAATATATAGTTACGAGTAGGTGTATTATATTCTAACCAAATTATCCCGACAAGACGACAAACAAAATGTCCCACATGCATGTTCGATTAATTCTGGAAGGTTTGATTTTCTTTAACTTAGTTTAGATTATAATGCCTAAATTAAATCCAATAAGATCACAAGGCCAAAAAGTTCGTGAAAACTTCGGATTTGTCAAAAAGCATGCGATTTACTTGGCTTTTAAGGTTCTTGACTCGTTCATATTTGCTCTTGAAATGACTAGGGGATGTGTTAGCGGGGTGAAAAAACGTGTTGAGCTATGGATAATAATAATAATAATAATAATAATAATAATAATAATAATAATAATAATAAAATGAGAATATTTATATATTCTCATGAAAATTGGGCAAAATACATATCAAAATTCTTTAGCAGAAACTTATTGAAGACCGGCATGCGAATAATATTATGTACGACGAGAAAAAATTAAACTATTATTTTTTAATTAAGTATTTGATTATAATATAATATGTAAAAATAATTTTTTTGGGTGCAAAAATAACACTTTTTACAAAATTATTAATAGTACTAAATAAAAAGTGATAATATGCTAACATAATTTAAAGGTGATATTTCTTAATAGAAAATTGATACTATTAAATGAAAATGTGATGAGATCGAATATAACATTATCTGTATGACAGTTTTACAGGAGACCGACTGATAACGCTTATGTTTGATAAGATATATATATATATATATATATATATATATATAGGATTG
>BMAC01000458.1:608861-630936 GCA_014905375.1 Phtheirospermum japonicum
TATATATATATATATATATATATATATATATATATATATATATATATATATAGAGAGAGAGAGAGAGAGAGAGAGAGAGAGAGAGAGAGAGATGTAAGCATCATGTATACATGCATTTTTTGAATTTGCATCTTAATGTCTATTTTGTAATTTAATGCATTATATACTACACATGATTTTGATAGTGCATCTTTCGGTCAAGCAACTCGCCCCGACTTGTCGGACTTCGTATGAGATTGTGAGTGGGGTTGCATTTTATAAAAGTTGTATACTTTTAATATGCATTTTGTCAAAGTTGTGAATGAGGTTATATTTTATTAAACTCGTATATTTCAGGATGCATTTAATAAAATACAACCTCACTCGTGATTTAAGATAATTTCTAAAAAGTTGGGACGAATAGACTGATTGGAAGATGTACTCTCAAAATCTTGTTTAATATAAGATATATTAAATTATTAAAAAAGAAAGAATGAAAATCCATAAAACCGCGTATGGTAAAAGGTTCTTTATAAAAAAAAAAATGCATTATAGTTTGTATAATGATTTGGTGAAGACATTTTGAGCTCCAAAGCATAACGAGAATGAACATTGTCTTGCTATTTTCTTCTGCTACGAAAAGGCAAGGGCGGCCAAAGAGAGAGAAAAGAAACTCTAAGGCCACGTGATCTTTTACTAGAAACTGTCCGTTAAAACAATTGAATTTGGTTCGCCAAACATAATAAATTAAGTTTAGACATTTTTTTTTCTTCTTATTTTGATAAATTTGAAACGACAAGTCGCTCAAAGTTCGAATAATGTAAAGCTCTATCACGTTGGGTTTAACGAGTTCAGATGCAATTTAAAATTTAAAATTAAATTGAATCTAAGATCGAGTTTAATTGAATTCTTTACTCTATATTTGTGAACCTAGTATTTTCATTGACTGCATATTTTTCCATTTAACAAGTGCTAATTAGTTGTAAAGTTATAAAGCCTACTTGCCTCGGAAAGGAAACATCTTTATTCAAAAACCAAAAGGTACGATATGGCCAGCGACAAATGCAGATATCCATAGGGTTGGAAAAAAAAATCGAAATATTGAAAAATCGCATATATTGAAAAACTGCATATATCGTATCGAAAAAATAACGAAAATATCATATTTTTGGTACACCGTTATTCGGTACGGTATCGATATACGAATAAAAAAATCGGTAATTCGGTATATACCGAAATACCGAAAAAAATTGATATTTCGGTATATATATACCTAAACACCGAAAAATATCGGTATTCGGCCAAAAATATCGGTATTCAGTATAAAATTTTTGTAATTGTTTTTGTTGCATTCGGTATGAAACGGTATAATACCTATACCGGCCATGAATTTGGCATACCGGTATTTTCGGTACGGTGCGGTATGTACCATGTAATTTACCGAAAATTCGGTGTGCCGACGTTCGGTGTACCGACATATTCGATACGGTATCGGTATAAAATTTCAGGTATATATTCGGTACGGTATTGGTATCAGTATGGACAAAAAATTTCGGTATACCGTACCGACGCAGCCCTGGATATTCATGTTGAGTTCTTCTTAGTTAGTTAGAAATATTCTTGTTATGCTATAATTAGTAGTTATCTCTCATATAATTACATATTGACTTACGTCACTATATTTAGTAATGTTTTAACGAGCTTTTATAATACTAGTGTTGTTACTATTGGAAAAAAGTCGATTAGAGGCGGTTCAAAACAGCCTTTGAAGGCGGTTCTGAACCGCCTCTTAAGCTACCGACGCTTAAAGTAAAAAAAAGTCGGGCGACGGTTCAAACCGCTGCTTAAAAGAGACGTCGGGTGGCGGTTCTTAGATCGAACCGCCACCAATATATCGAAATTAGGTCAAGAACCAACACCAAAACTACTACCAGGCGGCGCTTCTTCGTCAGAAGCGTCACCAATAATTACTGAGAAATAACATCGGTTTTTGAGGAACCGATGTCGTTGACATAGAGAACATTAACATCGGTTTGAATATAACCCATCTAGATTTCCGAATAATAATTAAAAAAATAGAATTAATTGTCCATTCTATTTTACCGGTCCTCATTCCAACCTATAAATACCAAACAATCGCAATTTATTCATATTTCATGAAAATTAAATTAATCAACATCAAATGTTAACAAAAGCATTCAATATACTTAAAAAATATTTTACATTACAATTTTACAAGAAAAACATAAAAAAAAAAAACAATATCAAACTAATTAGGCCATTTTTCACATGAAAGGCCCAAAAATAATGATAATAAAAGAAATTACCCTAGCAGCAGATTTTTCACCATGCAAGGTTATCTGTAAAAGTTATATTATCGTTAACATCACGTGACTAGGCAAATTAGTCAAAAATAGCATAATCCAAGTAATATTTCATCATAATAAACATTTGATATAGATATCATATAATCATACCTATGAAGTATATATGAGATTATTTGATCAAAATATTATGATTAGTAAAAAATAATTACCAAACACGCTTCAAAATAATTTGAGAAGAGCTGCTGTCACTCCTGGCCAGTCTTTCTCATGCGGCTTACCAAACACGCTTCAAAATAGGGAGGCCGAAAATCAGCAAAGTTATAGTGAGCCTATCAATACTTAATAATTACGGAATATTAATTTGTGCTTTGTAGAATCAGCTTCATGATAATTCATTCAGTGCAGCAGAAGTAATTTGCCTAATTACTTGACAAAAACCAGCAGAAATCTCTAGTAAGACTAAGATGACAGAGATGACTCTTCAAATACTTTGGCCAGATTATCACAGTATTTCCCAATCAAGGTGTGCCTAGTAATCATAACAAAAAAATCAAGAGCTTACCTAGGCTCTCCAGCATGGCTTGAACACAGGATTAGCAGAACTTCCTGATCCATGAGTCATTTGGCAGGAATACAAGTAATATGTTCCTGATGTTAACCTCTTGGGGTCTAACAAGGATATACAGGCAGATAACAAGTTAACCAAACATGTTTTGGCCTTGAGTCCTCCAGAGCATGGCGAAACAATCATCCTATAATACTGTGACATGCAACCAGATTACGATCAAAATGAAAAAGGACAAGTGGTAGAAAGAAAGAAGAATCGACATAGGGATAACCAATGCAACCTCGGGCTGGAGATTTTTGAAGCTATCCCAGGTGGAGCATATCGAGTTATCATACAGAGAGTTTCTGCAGTATTACTATGTACTTCAGGGCAGTCCTGCGTATAGAAAAAATAAACATAAAAATGTAAGCAATTCAAGGTCACAATCCGGTAAAATCACTTAAGCAATGACCCTTTAGAATGCCTAATTACACAAATCAAGCCTCGAATTACAAAATCGAGAAGTGAGAGAGACCTGATTAATGGAGCTGGGGACGCTCTTGGCGGCTCTTTACAACAACACTCTTATCTGACAGCCTCTCATCAACCATTGTCATGCGTATACTTGGACATACAGATGCCCTTCACGAGTGATTTAAAGCTACCTGAGAGATGTAAATTAAAAAAAAACATCCCAGACCAAAATAAATATTTAATTACCACCGGACCTAATTCTCTTTTGCCCACCTCTCTCATCAGATTTAGTCGTCCCGGCCGATTCGCCTTCCGAAGATGCATCCATCGATTTAGTAAATGAACTAGAGAGATTAGCATAAAGATCGACAACACTTCTAATATTGTTGTTTAGCTCTCTAATTAATCGCACGTTTCGCATCAGATTATCTGGGATTTTCGATTCGTGGTTCTGGTTGATCTCATTGATCAACAGCCTGTTCTGGTCCAGAATGTTTTGGACCTGCACGAAACTTTTCTGAAACATCTGGCGAAGTTTGGTTTCGATCTGTGAGCCGTTGGCGATGGCCGAAAATATGTCGTCCTCCATTGAATTGAAATTTACGCGTAAATGTAGGTTAATTACTGCAGTTGGAATTCAAACTTATATGTCAAGTGTTACAAACTGGAATATCTCAAGTACTCACTCAGACAATGATGCATTTTCAGAATAAATGCAGCAACAATAATTCTAAGCAAATTGTACATTAGAACAACTAAGGAAAAGAAGAAAGCTGACTTTTTTGTTGTTTAAATGAATAAACAAATACATTGATGAAAGCAAACTGATTTATATGCTAATGATTTGAGCCCATCAAATTGGAAATCCCAAAACTAATGTAGGTAAAAAAAAAGTGCCAAAAAAATATTTCAAGAAAAAATATTCAAAAGGTTTTCATTCTTGAAAATAGAAGATTAGAAAATACCAACAATAAAGATCAAAAATTTAAGACAACTAATTAAAGGTCAAAAGAGAATTATTTTCCCCCAGTATAATCCATGTTCAATAACCAAAACCCACATAATCTAAAGAACAGAGAGCCCAAAGACAAACATCATGATGAGAATTGAGAACCCAAAAAGTAAAGTTAAAATAATTATCTTAATTACAAGAAAATACAAACAAGAATTATCTCCCCACCATAGAAGTAATTGCAAACAAACAAGAAATAACTAAAAAATAAAATTGTCAAACAATATGAATTTCCTAACATTTGTCTAGATATTTAGCACTAAGTTGAAGACCATTATTCCTTCTCTCTTTCTTTATTCCTTTTCAAGAAACTGTGGAGAAACTTCGACGCTGAAAAAAAACAGAGAGAGGCAAAGAGAAAGATGAACAGCAATAAACTGAAAAGGAAAAAGTGGGGATTAACCAGAGGCCCTGAAATCATGAACAAAATTATGAAGAAAAATAAAATAAAAAATGAGATAGCACAGCACATAGGATATTATTTTAGGACTTTGGGATTTGACAATACACACTCACGCAGAGGACACTCCGGCGCGCTCGGAGGGTCCCAAGAACTCCACGCCGTCGTAATCGTCGACTCCGGCTTGGACCGAGCCCATCGCGGCTCGCCATAGACTCGCCATGGACTAGTAAATTTGGCGAAGGAATCGATGAAACACAGAGAGAGGGGAAAGAGGAAGCTGTATCCAAGGGCTGTACCGTGGCGGCTCTTTACAAACTCTTTAGCACCGGATCGAGCTTCTCTTTGTCGGGGCTCGCCTATTTTTAAGATAATTTCAAGTAGGGCGCGAGATTGATCACCGGAATCTGCATAGCTGGGTCGTAGAGAGAGAAATATGCGTGTCGGGAATGTAAAATGAAAATGGTGGGGTTTCGGATTTGGGGCCGCTGTTTTTGATTTTATTTGAGTTATAAGTGGCGGTTGTAATTTTCAACCGCCTCTAATAGTTAACTTCGGGTGGCGTATCTATGTCAAACCGGCACCAAAACCGGCCGAATATTGGGTGGCCCTTCTGTATAAGCCGCGCTTCTTTAATGAACCAGAATCTGTATAAGCCGCGCTTCTTTAATGAACCGCCACCCTTTTTTTTTTTGGTGACGCTTTCTAAAGCAAGCGCCTCTTTAACTATTATTGGTGGCGGTTGTTATTCAATAAACCGCCACCCGTCCGAAATTTTTAATTTTTTTATATTTAAAAGCGACGGTTATTTGCTAATAAGCATCACCTTTGCACTTTTTGCAGCGGTTCCTCCTTGAACCGTCACTTATGCAGCGCCTCTAATCGGTTTTTTTGCACTAGCGTGCGATGCACGAAATGAATTGTGATACACCATGTGAATTCAATGTAGATAACAGTTATGATATTGCATTATTTGTTAAGATAAATCACTACATATTTAACAAAGTGAATTAGCTATGATGATAAGAGCGTTCACTCAAATCACATATGGGATATGTTGGAAAGAGATTTTTCAATCTTTCTATATGAGATTAGGTTTTCAGTTAGAGTCGCCTAGGAAACAGGTTAAGAGGATTTTTATTTTCTTTTTAATTAAGTGTGATGTAATAAAAAATAACTCCATATATATAAATTATGGAATATTTGTTTTGGAATACATTAAAATTTTAATTATCTTTTAACCGATTATCATCATATACTAATATTTCCAAACTTTTCCCACAAGTCACTCGCCAAATAACCACCTTATTGACTTTTAGCACAATATTAAATCTCTAATATTTCTTACATGATGAATAGATTATTAAACTTTTTTTAATAAAAAAAACATGCATCTTCTGGCTAATAATCTTTGTATTCAAAATTAGTCATGAATATCTTATAACTGATCTCTTATATTAAAATGTATGAAAAAAAAATACTTCAACTCATGTATATACTCTAAAGAAACCAAATGCACATAATTAAAATTAATTATATAATTTAGAAATAACAAACAAATTGATTTGTAATTTTAAAAAATAAGAAACCAAAAATTTGGTTATATATTTAAATAAAAAAAAATACACATTTAAAAACTAATATACATTGAACTTTCTAAATATTTTAAGACTACACCACCCAATTAGAGGGTGTTTGGGTAAAATTATATATATAAATCTTATTAGCTGCTCCATCTTATAAGATGTTTCGAGAACTAATAAGCTATTAGATCTTATTTTAAAAATACGTTGTTAAGCCTTACATAATAAGCAAAATAAAAGAAACTTATAAAATGCTAAAAATAAGGTGGGGTGTAGATACTTACTTTTTAGGAGCTTATAAGATCTTAAAAAGCTTATTTTTGTATCGTATAAGTTCTTTTTAAAAACTCCGTAATAAATTTAAAGAGTTTATAAGCTTTTAAATATCTTATAAAATATTTCGAAAAGCTTATAAGTTTATAAAAATACCTTTTAATAATTATCGGCATGCGATTCAGTTTAGATCAATTAAATCATAGTTCCAAAATATTACGTCATATCAAGCAATCACCTTTTAATTACTTACAAAAAATATATAAAATTTGGATATCTTATAGGAAATGACTACGGTAATGTAGTCCCCAAAGTTATGTTAATGTTAAAAACAAAAAAGTCATTGAAGATAAGTGATTACAAATTTTAAAGGTGTGATTTAATGATTTAGATTTTATATCACATTTATTTATTTGATTTAAATAGTTTTTTTATTTTACTCAATAATATGTATTTTTCTTATATATTTTATTATATTTGAATTTATCAAATGATTCATATTTTCTATATAACATTGCTTTTTGACTCGGATCAAACCGATGAATCGATCTAAAACTAAACCCTGTCTATGTCTCAATAAACCGTTTTGCAAGGGCAAACTAGTGTTTGACCTAAGTGAGTTTAAAAAAAGACCCACTTATCTAACCAATATTTTTTATGAGTAATTTCAAGAAATATACAAATTAAAATAAATTATTTTCACCAATCAAATGGAAAAAGTAAAATCACATAACCTATTTAATTTTACAAAATAAGAACTTTTGAATAATTTTGATGAATGCAAAATGAAAAAAAGGATCAAGCCAACTTTTGTTTCTACTTCTATTTTTTTTCTTTAAAATTTATATTTTTTTTCCCATTTTACTTATTGTTTTATTTTCGATAAAAAAATTAAATACCTCAAGTTGATTAAGATTAAATATAAATCTACAAGAATATGATCAACATAAAAAGAATCAACAAAGAATTTAAAACTGGTATGAAGCAAAATTAGTTGATCCCAATGGTCCATTTCTTCTACTTTAAAAAAATAATAACAAACAAAAGATTACCATTATTAAGAATTATTAACATATTCTTTTCACGGATATTTGAAGAAAAAAATGACTAAATTATTTTCATAGTATAAAAACAATGTTTTTTCATCCATCACCATATTCTACCATTATGATAAAGATTATTTAATTTAAATATTAACATTAATACAAATAATATCTTAATTGTCTGACGTGCATGAATTATTGTCTACAAATAAGATAGAATCAAATCTTACAATAAAGTTAATTAGAATAAAAATTTTGAAATGTTAAAAAGTATAATATTTAATTCATTTGATGCATTATAAACTTATTTGGTAAGTAAAGTAAATTTAAATTGGATACATTAAATAATTAAATAAATATTAAATAAGTTACTACAAATAGAATGCACTATGGTGAGAAGATGATGGTGATGATTATTATTGGTGTGTTTGTTGTTGAAGAAGTAATTTTAAAAATCAAAGTTCTCATTAGAATTGGACATGTAATGTAGGCCATATTTTTCTCATTATTTATTATAGAAGCAATCGTTATGATACATAAGGGTAGCCTTTGTAATCTATGCCATAGTTATTAAATTAATAAATAAATTTATATTTATATCTATATAATAAGTCAAGTCTTATAAATATATTTTATAATTGGGTGAATACAATTTATCATTACTACACTTGTTTAATCTACTTACTAAACAAAATAATTTTAAATCAAAACTATCAATAAACCATTAATTGCTCATGTTGACTATCATAAGCTATTCAATGAAGTTTTGAAAATCTAATTGAAAATTATATTTTAAAACAAATCAACCACATTTCGCACCAAATTAATACATACATATACTTTGTTGATTAAATACTATGGTAAAATAAAAGTGGTGGAAGAATTATTTGAAACATTATAATAAGTTTTAATTAAGTAAAATAGTATTATTATTAATTATAAACTGTTGCAATTAATATGCAGTAATTATCGAAAGGTAATAATTCAAAGCTAACATGGTAAATAACGTATTAATTGTTGATTGAAATGTTAATATTCAAATACATATGGTAATTTGTCTATTTTCAATAAAGAACATTAATCGCATAATTTAGTTAATATGAGGTAATGATTCACCATATACATAATTAATATCAATACTAGTGTTAAACCCGCAATTTTCACGGGCAAATGTAGGTAAATACTAAAAAAAAAAATCACCTATAATTAATAAATTAAGCAAGTGAAATATTCATACGAAAAATAAAATACAATTTTCATTTTAAATACTGCAAGACTTCCTTATAAACTACATTACATGTCTTATTGTCAATGATGTCATCTTCGTTGCACCAAAGAATCTTCAACCCTTTTCGACTCTTAACTCAAGAAATTGCAACATAAAGCTGACCATGGCTGAAAACTGTTCTTGGCAAATATAATACAACATTCGAAAGAATTTGCCCTTGACTCTTGTTTATAGTCATTGCAAAATAAACAGTGAGTGGAAATTGCCTTCTCTGGAATTTGAATGGCACCGTACTATCTGATGAACTTAATGTCATTCGTGGAATATACACCTTGGTCCCAATATTATTACCTGATAGTATCCTTGCTTCAATAATGTGATCTCCAAGTTGTGTAACAACCAACCTCAGTATCATTGCATAAACCTAAAGCTTGGTCCATGTTTCAAATCAACATAACAGGTACACCAATTTTCAACTTTAAAACATGATTAGGTATCCCTGAACATTTGATTGAATTAAGAATGTCGGTTGAGTACACTTGATGCTGAGTCTCCCCGTTGACATATGTTTTGCAAATTGTATCGGAACTAAGATATTCTCTTTTTATCTCCTGGAAGTATCGACATCACATAATCATTAACTGCTTCAACAATGCTATTAGTGGGTGCAAGAATAGCTCTTTCCTCAAAGAATGAGTCACCGCTAAAGTTTTCTAAGAGATGGATAAGTGCTCTCCACAATTGCGGCAACATGATCACCCGTAGTTCGTAAAAGTATATCTTCCGGTATATTAATCAATGTTTCACCATCCACCTCAGTACCAATGTCACCATCACCAATTTTCAGTATCCACTCTGAGAATTCTTTGATCTCTTGTGCAACAGAAGCGGTCAATGATTATCCAACAGTTAACCTCATATTCTTAGTCAAGCGCAAAATTTTACAATGTTACCATAATCGAGATGAGCATATACTTGCATAAACAATATCTTCTCGACTTCCTTTAGGAACAACTGGAAGAATTTGTCTGAAGTCTTCACCAAGAACTACAACCTTGCCTCCAAATGGTAGGTTCTTTCTTTCTTCTAGTGCAATAAATCTTAAACTCTTATGCAAAGCCTCTAAACAAAATCTACTCATCATTGGAGCCTCATCCCAAATGATTAGTTTTGCCTGATCCATAAGAGCAGCTAATTCAGTTCCCGATGTAATTGAACACGTTGAATCTTCCGTTATAGTCAGAGGTATACCAAACCCTGAATGAGCAGTTCTGCCTGAAGGAAGTAAAAGGGCCGCAACATCACTTAAAGAAACATTAAGAACAATTTCTCCTTTAGACCGTAAAGCTTCAGATAATGTTCGCCAAATGAATGTTTTACCCATGCCACCATAGCCGTAGACAAAATAAACGCCACCTTTGGCTGATGAGGTAACACTTAATATCTTACAATAGATTCTCTTTTGTTCATCAGTTAATAATGAGCATAGATGGCGATATTCAACATCCAAAAGGGTTTTATCAAAATTAAGTTCTTGCTGGATCAGTTTGTTATTTCCGTCATGAATCAAAGCATCATCAGAAATAGGCATATCAGCAAAGTTCTTGAGCGATTTCCCATTACTTTTCAAAAAAAACAAATTCAACTCGATCAAGGTAAAATTCTTCAATAGCTCATCATTTAATTGTAAACCTACACAATTAATAAAATGACATCATGAAATTGTATGAGATCACCGGAAAAAAAAAATTTGATTGAAAATAATGTAATAATTATTTTTGGTAAGAGATACTTAAAAGTAATAAATACCGTCTATCCCAAGATTTTTGCGTTGTCTTTGTACGATGTCGTCTGCCAGAAACTGCCAAGTCTTTTCCCAAACAAATTCGGGTCTTAAAATGCTTCCTGACAGTAGCAAAGATGCAAATAGTTTCCTAAGAAATGTTGGTAAACCCCAATAACTCGCCTCGATAATACCATCAATGTATTCCTTATCATCATCCAACAATACTAGAGAATAACATGCAACCTTGAAAGTTGGGTACACAACGTTATTAATTGTTCTTATATCTTCGTGTAAAGTTGCGCCCTGAGAATGATGTAGCATCAGTGATAAATAATATGCCTCTCCAACACCAGGAGGAGCATAATCTAACCTACCAATTTTAATGCCACGTTTTCTAACAGTCCAAACACGTGGTGTGCTATTCCAGACAAATCTTGTTGGGAATTCTGTATAGGATAACTTTTTGGCATAAAGATATTTCTTATTGCACTCCATCCATGCAAGGAACATCGAATCCCTCCCATATTCTTCAACAACAACTTTATCAATTGTGTCATCATCATTATTGTAGGCCGGTTGTTCATCAATTAGGTGGAAACTTAGACGTTGTACGGATGGTTTCCTATAATGGATATCCAAAGCAAGTATACGCCAGACAGCCTCACATAGTGAGATAAATATATATCTATAATTGTAGTAGTATTTAATCTCATCAACAATTTTAAAGATTTTGAAACTTAATATAAACATGTAATTTACACTATTAACATTAGAAACATGACAACTGAGTCATTGTCTTCCAAACCGTAAAATTGGAAGCTTTACATCTGGTTAAGAATATAACAACATATATTAAACTGATAAGGATTTTTATTGATATGGAGCAAGAAAACAACTCCAAAAATAATTTTAATGAAAAGGAATAACTACAAACGTAAAATAAATAGTTTCTATTAATACAAAATAGAAACTTTGAAATAAATCACAGTTGAATTGGATGGTGGATATATAAGCTCAAAAGCACAACGGTTGCCTTCGGATAAATTATTTTGTCAAATAAATTCTTCAACTCCACCACGAATAATTATTGAAGTGTCATTTTTTATTACTTCGACATTCCAATTAGTGAAACCACAATTTAGAATTCCTTGGGTCGAATTCTCCATATTAGTATCATGAATATTATTCATCCAAAAACTCATTGGAACTGCCTGTAAAACATACAAACAACATTGTCAAGAATTGGATAAATTAATTGTATAGAACAATTAATATTTTTTGTATTAGTAATAAAAAGAACTCACCAAAAATGAGGACTGAAGATGAGTTTTGTGAATTGTTAGGCGAAATGAAGGGAAATTTGGATCACCTCAATCAGAATCAATGTCATAATATCGAGATGTATTGACAAATTTCTTTTCAACACCAATTGATGAGAAAATAATAGCATCCACTACCAAGGCACCACCATAAGTAATAATGAATTGATCTCCTATTTCAATATTATTATGGATGCAGAAAGTTTTCAAACCATTTGTGAATGAAACATCATCATCAAAACTATTCAACTCTACTGGACAAGAATGCCCACGCCAGTTACGAAAATCAAAAAGAATGGGAATTGCATCCTAGAAATACACTGAAAACATCTTAGAAACGAACTACAATAAGTAAAAAAAAATCAATAATCATTGAATAAAGCAATATTTTCATACAAGAAAAATAACAAAATATGGATAGCTTGAAGATTTATAATTTTAGATTTTATAAACTAACCAATTTGCCCAGAGTACTGAATCAAACTTTTTCGCTTTAAAAGTTAAAAGCTCGTCCGCAAGAGAATGGACCTATTGTAGGCGATAAGCTTGACTCGAGTCGAATCACAAGGAATTTTAATCGGCGTCGAGAAATATTTGTTTAACAATTTTATAACTTAACACACGATCCATTTTTGGGGTTTTGGTTTTTATAACTACGAATTTGAAAACAAGCATACAGAAATTAAAACTAATTGAAAGCGATAAAAACTAGGATTCATAAAACGAGAGAACAAATATAATTGAACAAGCAAATTAAAAGTAAATCGTGCATGAATTACTAAACTAATAACGAGTCGAATAAAAGTGCAACATTAAAAGCTAAATCAAAAGTAAATAAAAAAGTGCAGGAAACTTATAATTCAAACGAGAATAATAGCAGACGAACGATCTACAGCAACGAAACGATATCTTCAATGACGAATTAACGAGAAACAAGAGAAACGACTTGATCATCAACCAAAATCTTCAATTTAATTGGGTGGAACAACACTTGAGGTATCTGAACTATTTGAAACCTTCCCCCAAGTTTGGCTGATGAAATTTTGAAGAAACCAATGGCTTTTTATAGATTTTCCTGAAAATAACCGCTCAACCGCCAGAGCATCGACCGACACGGACGAAGCGTCGACGTCGACGCGAGTCAGGATGCTCACGTCGATAAGGCACTGCATTAATCGACGCGAGCTCGGATCGACGCGATTGAAATTTGTGTCGACTTGTGCATCGACCGACGGAGCAAAGATTGACGCTTCAGAGAGTTAGCGTCGACCTTGTGTCGGTCGACGCGGGCGGCTCTCGGCATCAACGCAGGCACTGTATTACGGCACCTGCATGGCTTCGTCATGTCGCTCGTCCCATCTTCTTCATTTTGAGCTAAAACAGGAAGAAAAATTAGATTATTACTTATAAAATAAAGTAGAAAAACATTAAACACGATACAAAACGAAAAACATCAAAAGGAAGAAAAACGAGAAAAGGATAAACCTAAAACCCCTAAAAACAAACAGCCCACAATGCAAAAACACACGAAAAATACATACAAATATGTACAAATAAACTCCTCCACACTTAGCTTTTTGCTTGTCCTCAAGCAAAATCAGAACTAGACGTAGACAAGGAAAAGCTAATTACCCGATGACCTAATCGCTAATGCATCCAAATGATTCAAGAAGTTAATGCATTAAATCGACTGAAAACTCAACTAAAAGGATGACACGATAACGTTGAGATAAGAGATTTAGACTAGCTTCCGAACTCCTAAAAGTAATGAGTTGACCTCCATGTACATCACCCATCCATGCTTCGGCCAAAATCTATCCTTGAACAAACCGCCAAGTCGTCACCCGACTAGCCCAGTCATCTATACACATCTTTAACAATACAATCTAATAAATAAAATAAAAATAAGAACTTAAGTTGTACAAGAATTTCTCTTCTTGTACTTGTTTTTTTTTTTATTCTTTTTATCTTCTTTTTTTTTTATTATGAGTACCCATAGAGATGAGGTACTAAATGAACATAATTTACATAAATCAAAAACGAGAGTTCATTGACTCCGATCTTACGTTGCTAAGTGCAACTGATAACATTCTTCGATTATGCACGTGGAGTTTTAACGTCTCCAAAATAAAAGGGAGAATTACATAAATTCCTATAGAGGGTATTGGAGAACGGGGCTAGTAGAGAGTATTTGACTCTTTGGAATGAAGCAAGAATAGAACAGGGGACAAAACACTTCATAGACTCTTTACACTTCATTCCCCACAATTACACTATTGTTCGAACGGAAGTCTAAATATCCTAACCAAAGCAACTAAACACGTCACTTCGTCAAGGTTACAATCAATATAAATACACACAACTCAAATCAACCACAAGCAAGCATACGAACAATTACTGGCCAAGGACAACCCCCCACACACACTTAAACCATACAATGTTCACATTGTATAAAATGAGAAGTTAAGATTGGTATGGTAGAAATTAAGAGAAAGAAAGAAACGTCCCTGAATTCGCGCTTGAGGTGAAAAGTTGAGCGTCGAAGAGCGTCCAACGGGTTTCAACATCGAAGGGGAACTGAAACAAAAGAAACAAAACACACAGAAACAAACAAAGTTAAAAGGCTTGGGTTTCCTCCCAAGAAGTGCTTGTTTAACGTCAATAGCTTGACGAAATCACACCATCTACGTCGAGAACTGGTCAATGAGAGTCACAGTCTCCTTAGCATGATTCACCCCTGATCCTTGAAAGTACGGCTTAACTCGATGGCCGTTTACTTGAAAACTTTCATTGGTATTTTCCTTGACCAACTTCACAACTCCATATGGCAAAACTTCTTCAACCAGAAATGGACCACTCCATCGTGATTTGAGTTTTCCGGGGAACAACCGGAGACGAGAGTTAAATAGCAGAACTTGCATACCGGCTCAAAGATCTTTAGCCGTGATCTTCTTGTCATGTTGGGCCTTCACCTTCTTTTTGTAAATGTCAGCGTTGTCGTAGGCCTCATTACATATTTCATCAAGATCCTCAAGCTGCAGTCCTCGCTTAGCACCAGCCTGTGTCAAATCGAAATTGACCGCACGGATCGCCCAATAAGCTCGGTGCTCCATCTCGACCAGAAGATGACACGCTTTGCCATATACCATCCGGTAAGGGCTGGTTCCCAAAATAGTCTTGTATGCCGTTTGATAAGACCAAAGAGCATCGATAAGCTTAACCGAACAATCTTTACGACTTGGCTGAACGGTCTTTTCCAAAATAGCCTTGTTTATCTGTTACTCGTCTCAACTTGGCCTGACGTTTGAGGATGATATGCTGTGGCCACCTTATGCTTAACCCCGTACTTCGTCATCAATTTTTGGAATGACTTGTTGCAGAAATGTGCACCTCCATCACTGATTATAGCTCTTCGAAATCCAAACCTACTAAAAATATTTTCATGGATGAACTTGAGCACGACCTTGGCATCACACGTCCTTGTGGGGATGGCCTTGACCCACTTGGACACGTAATCAATGGCAACCAAGATATATTCATAACCAAACGATGTCGGAAATGGGCCCATGAAGTCTATGCCCCATACGTCAAAGATTTCTACGATAAGATTGCTCGTTTGCGGCATTTCATCACGTTTGCCGATATTTCCCAAATGTTGGCAGTGATCACAGGACTTGCAGAATTCATTAGCATCCTTAAACAAACCCGGCCAATAAAATCCCGATTGGAGGACTTTGTAAGCAATATTCTTCCCTCCAAAATGGCTGCCACATTGTTGATCGTGGAAAAATGATAAAATGCTCTGTTGCTCCTCCTCGGGAATGCATCGTTGAATAGTTCCATCTTTCCCGAACCGGAAAAGGAACGGGTCATCCCAAAAATGATCCCTGCACTTAGAAAGAAATCTCTTCCATTCTTGGAATGATAAATCATCCCTCACATGGCCACGAGCAAGATAGTTAACTATATCAGCAAACCCAGGGGTTATATGTGAAGAAACAGCACAAGTCAATTCATAAGGAAAGACATCATCTATACAACCCTATTCATTCACATTTCCTTCTCTATCTAAATGGGACAAATGGTCCGTGAAAACATTTTCACACACCTTCATATCTTTAATCTCGATGTCAAATTCTTGAAGTAAAAGTATCCAACGGATCAAACGCGGCTTACTTTGGGTTTTGTTAAAAAGGTAACGAAGAGCCGCGTGATCGCTATGGACAATCACTTTTGAACCAATAATGTACGACCGGAATTTCTCCAAAGAAAACACCACAGCTAAAAGTTCTTTTTGGGTGCTGGTATAGTTCCTCTGAGCCTCATTCAATATAAGACTCAAATAATAAATCACACGGAGGAGACCATCCAATCGTTGTCCCAAAACGTCCCCCACGACATCGTTCAACGCATCACACATAATTTCAAAGGGGAGGGACCAATTTGGGGCAACGACCACCTGAGCCGTGGTCAATTATTCCTTACGCAGTTTAAACGCACTCAAGCATAACTCATCAAAAACAAACGGTACATCAAGACCTAGCAAATGGCACAGCGAGCGACTAATTTTCGAAAAATCTTTTATAAATCGCCGATAAAAGCCCGCATGCCCTAAGAAACTACGGACAACTTTAACGTTTGTGGGAGGCGGCAAATTTTCAATAACATCAACTTTAGCCTTTTCTACCTCTAAACCTTTGCTAGATACGACATGACCAAGCACAATACCACGTTTACCAATGAAATAACTCTTTTCCCAACATAACGTTAAATTACTCTCTATGCACCGTTCAAGCACTTTAGACAAATTAGCAAGACAAGAAGTAGAAGAAGGGCCAAAAACTGAAAAATCATCCATGAATACCTCAAGAAAGTCATCGATCATGTCCGTGAAGATAGATAGCATGAAACGTTGGAAAGTTGACATTGCACAAACCGAAGGGCATCCGTCGAAAGGAAAATGTCCCAAATGGACAAGTGAACGTCGTTTTCTTTTGATCCTCCATTGCAATGGCTATGACCCGCTCGTCGTTAAGCATCAAATTTACTAATTTATTTTCCTCAATTTCTCTCTACCAACTAGTAGTAGCGATAAGTAAGGGTCGATCCCACGAGAAGTGTGGTTTATATTGTGATATATTTTTTATATTATTAAACTAATAAACGGGTGAAAATTTATGAATTAATAATTAAAAGAACTAAACATCAAAATAAATAAACTAATTAATAATTAAAAGCAATTAATTAAAAGCATGCAAACGAAAACACGTTGAAGAATTAAACGAAAATTTAATAATAATAAAGCTCTAGTTCTAGTTCAGTATCCACCCTCGTTTCACTCATCTAACCAACCATAATATCATAATCCATTCATCATATGCAACTAAAAGCCCTAAGTAACAACAAGCTATGTTACTCGAATTTACCCTTATGTGTATTTAATTAAAACAAGCTCTTTAATTAAACTTAATCAATGAACAACCTAGAATAAGCTCTCTAGATTTAATCCATCAACAGCAATAAGAATCAGGTAAATAGGATAATCTAAGCAATAAACTCACAAGCTCGGTTTATTTAACTTATGTTGTGTTATCCCTAATGATATGTGATCATTAGTTGCTACAAGTGAAATAGGAATTACGACAATTACACGGGAAGCAACCCTATTTCTAGCAATTGAATACCAATCCCTAATCTAGGTGATCAAGCTAAATTAAGAATTAAATAATCATGTCATGAATTTATCATGAAAAGTAAACAAAATAACACAAAAAATTGCATATGAAGAACGAAAGATAATATTGCATTAATTAATTAGAACATAGTTTCACGAGGGTTTCAACATCCTAGAACTAGAATACGAAAACTACTCACTCATGGAGTTCATAAAATAAAAAGAAGAGTTTAAGAAAAACAAACATAGTCCTTGCGAAAGGGAAAGAAAAGAGATGTAGAACTTGAATCTTGGATCTTGGACTCCCAATCTTCAAGCTCTTGGAAGTTGGGTAGCTTGGACTCCTCTTGATGCCTTAAAACCCTAGGTTTTTGGTGTAAAACCCTAGATTTTTGTGTGTGCTTCCGAATGTGAGGAGTGGGGGTATTTATAGGTGTAGGTGGCTTGGAAAAAGGGGTCAAAATTAGGGTTTCCACCCCTTCTAGGTCGTTCAGCACTTTCCATACCGGTTAAGCCCAGAGACGATTCTTCTAGAAGGCCCAGAATCAGGAGGTGCTGCCAGCGCAGCTTTCTATACCGGTTGGGCCCAGCGACAGCCCTTCTAGAAGGCCCAAAACTGTCATTTCTTTACCAATTTACTTGTTTTGTGTCTCGTTTCTTCGTGCAACTCCTATGGATCACCCTTCACCAATTTAGCACCTAATTACTGTAAAATAAGAAAGAAATATACAATTGGTGCTCGACTACTCATAATAATAAATATGCGAGAAATAAATATATATAAGAATATTAAGAACATAAAAATATAGGAATTAAACTATTAATTATCATGCAATTTCTCGCTTATCAAATCCTCGAAACTTAAACTTTGCTTGTCCTCAAGCAACATTTAGAATTAAAGCATAGGACAAACGTAAAATAGTAAGTCGCTCAAATTGATCAAATGAACTCATTCGAACTCTAGACACCATTATATTTTTAGAAATCACAGGCGTTTCATGTATTGACCTAGGTAATCCCAACAGTTTGGCAACTCTTTTTCATATACTTCACATCAATGTAACATGGTGCCCCCTTGCTACTCAATGGTTTGACTCTATCCATTGTTGGTTACGATCAGATATCTCGCCCTCTCCCATTTATTTATTTATTTTATTTTTTCAATTGAGGCCCGCAGCTCCGCACTACCGTTCTTGACTTCATAATGATGATAAGGCGCTAGATAGGAGGACCGTCTTGATTTATATTTGTTTAGTTCACCTCCACGTCCTTGAGATTTTGATTATATGATGCGCCACTTGAATACGTGCATGAATTTGTTGAGCTACTAGCATCTTCATTGGATTTCGCTCTTAGAATTTGTAAGCGAGTTTGCACTTGATACACGGATAGGCAGCTGTTTCAGCACCTCAATTCTTTTTGATTTTTCAATTTTCTACTTACACCATGCCGGTATACCCCAACCGGACTTTAATTGACTTCTGTTTCTATTAACGAGATATTATCACGCAACCGCTAACTTCAAGGCCCCACACAACTTATATTGAGTACAGCAACCACAAGTACATATCAATAACGCAATAATCAAGAGTTGACGCCCCACACATGAATCACAAAAGCACTAACATGCATACCTTTGACCTCTAAATCAAATGACGACTAAAAACTTTAACCGAAACATAGTTCATCAAGGCAATTCAAGCAAGTACTTTTGACCAATTTCTTTCAATCCCCCGGTGTTTATCACAAGAATTTTCAAAAAATTTCAAAATTTTTTATCACAAAACTCCTCAATAATAACCTCAATAACCCACTCCCCCAAACTTAAACTTTGGCTTGTCCTCAAGCAAGAAAAAGCACATCACAAATATTATTAGGGGAAGAGTAGGAAGAGAAATCACCGGGGTAAATGTCGAGGGGTCTTGGTCCCATCAATTATAGCACTCGTTCCATTTAAGAGCGGTCCAAACATCCAAAACACGTCATCGTTTCCAAAGCTGCAAGAAAAATAAAAAGAGAAAGGAAAAATAGAAAATAAAATGAGTAAACATTGGGTTGCCTCCCAACAAGCGCTTTTGTTTAAAGTCGTTGGCTCGACTTAGCCCCTTAATCAAGTCGTAGGTGGTGCTTCCAACTCCATCCGTTCCTCATCAATAGTGAGAAACCCTTCATAATACAGTTTGAGTTGGTGTCCATTCACCTTGAARGTCTTGTTCGTCTTCGGGCTAAAAATCTCCACRGCACCATGCGGAAATACGTGGGTGACAACAAACGGTCCCACCCACCTTGAACGCAACTTACCGGGAAATAGCTTAAGGCGGGAATGAAAAAGTAGTACTCTCTCGCCCACGARAAATTCTTTCCTCYAAATCTTCAAGTCATGGATTGCTTTRGTCTTCTCTTTATAGATTAAAGAATTCTCAAATGCCTCGTTCCGAATTTCCTCCAACTCTCGTAGTTGCAACTTCCTTTGCACGCCAGCTCCATCAAAATCAAGGTTGCATTGTTGCACCGCCCAAAACGACTTGTGTTGGAGCTCTACCGGCAAGTGGCATGGTTTCCCAAAAACGAGGCGATACGGTGACATCCCAATTGGTGTCTTATATGCCGTGCGATATGCCCACAGTGCATCCTTCAGCTTGATGCTCTAGTCATTTCGGTTTGCATTGACTGTCTTCTCCAAAATAGACTTGATCTCTCGATTTGACGTTTCGGCTTGCCCATTCGTTTGTGGATGATAGGCTGTAGAAAGCCTATGAGCAACCCTGTACTTCCGGAGCAACGCCTCCACCGTCTTGCTACAAAAATGAGTACCACAATCGCTGATCATAACTCGAGGGATCCCGAACCTTGAGAAGATCCGAGATTTAATGAATCGTGTGACAAACTTCGAGTCATTAGCTGGCGTGGCCTTTGCTTCCACCCACTTGGAGACATAATCCACCGCAAGCAAAATATAAATATTCTTGAATGAATTTGGGAAGGGCCCCATAAAGTCGATGCCCCATACATCAAAAATTTCACAAACCATTATGGGTGCTTGGGGCATTTGGCTCCTCCGTGAAAGGTTCCCCGTACATTGACAATTATCACATGACTTACACAATTCATACGCATCTCGAAATAGGGATGGCCAATAAAAACCACTGTCAAGTACCTTATGCGCAGTTCTCTTTGATCCAAAATGTCCTCCACATGCATGAGAATGGAAAAATGAAAGAATAACGTGGTACTCCGATTCGGGGATGCACCTTTGAATGACTTGATCAGCACAATGCTTCCAAAGGTATGGGTCATCACACACATAATATTTCGCATCACTCATCAGCTTGTTCCTCCTTGCTTTTGTCAGTCCTATTGGAAACACATGAGCAACTAGAAAATTTACTAAGTCAGCATACCAAGGATCCTTGTGTTCAACTGCAAGTAGCTGCTCGTCCGGAAATCTCTCATCAAGTTGTAGCTCATCACCCACGTGCATTAATCGACTGAGGTGGTCGGCCACGATGTTCTCAGCTCCCTTTTTGTCCTTGATTTCCAAATTGAATTCTTGGAGTAATAAAATCCACCGTATGAGCCTTGGCTTCGTCTCCTTCTTTGTAAGTAGATGTTGCAGGGCCACATGATCACTAAAAACCACCACCTTTGATCCAATGATGTATGAACGGAACTTCTCAAGGGAAAACACAACAGCTAGAAGCTCCTTCTCCGTGGTAGTGTAATTTTCCTGGGCAGGGTTCAAGGTCCTCGATGCATAATAGATCACATGGGTTGCTTTATCGACCCTCTGCCCTAGCACGGCTCCCACATAATAGTCGATCGCATCGAACATGATCTCAAAAGGTAGGTCCCACCTCAGTGCTTGGATAACTGGAGAAGTGGTCAGCCGTTCCTTTAGTGTGTCAAAGGCCTTCTTGCAGTTGTCATCGACCTCAAATTCCACATCTTTTTGCAAGAGCCTACAAAGTGGCGAAGCGATCTCGAAAAGTCCTTGATAAATCTCCTATAAAATCCTGCATGGACAAGAAAAGAACGAACTTCCCGCACATTGGCGGGGTAAGGCAATGCAGCTATAGTATCAATCTTAGATTTATCGACTTCTATTCCCTTAAACGAAACAATGTGTCCTAGAACTATACCTTGTTCCACCATAAAATGACATTCTTCCCAATTTAACACAAGGTTAGTGTCGACACAATGTTTTAAGATCAAAGATAAGTTCTCAAGACATACCTCAAAAGAATTGCCACAAACGCTAAAGTCATCCATAAAGACCTCTATAATCTCGCCAACATATTCCAAAAAGATACTTACCATACATCGTTGGAATGTGGCAGGTGCATTGCAAAGTCCGAATGGCATGCGGAGATAGGCAAATGTGCCAAAAGGGCATGTGAAGGTAGTCTTCTCTTGATCCTCGGGTGCTATAG
>BMAC01000458.1:631176-649301 GCA_014905375.1 Phtheirospermum japonicum
GATAATCAATACAAACTCGCCAACCCATTTGCACCCTTGTTGGAACCAATTCGCCTTCTTGATTTTCGACCACCGTTACCCCCGACTTCTTCGGAACGACTTGAGTCGGGCTCACCCACCGACTATCAGAAATGGGGTAAATTACTCCAACATCTAGCAGCTTCAGAATCTCCTTTTTCACCACTTCCATCATTGGTGGATTCAGTCGCTTTTGGGGCTCCCTAGATGGCACAACATTCTCTTCGAGAAAAATTCGGTGCATACACATGGATGGACTTATTCCTCGCAAGTCTGCTATGGTTCATCCGATTGCTTGCTTATTATTCTTGAGTACTTGTCGCAGTGATGCTTCTTGGGAGTTATCTAAGCGTGATGAAATGATCACAGGTAGTGTCTCATTTTCTCCCAAAAAGATGTATTTCAAATGCTCAGGCAATGGCTTGAGTTCGAGGTCCGGTGCCTTGACGATGGATGGTACGGCCTTCTCGTCTGACTCGGGAAGCTTGATAAAGTTCACAGTACGATTGTGTGGCTCCGTGAATGGCTTTAGTGTTTGCAATGCCGAGACCATCTCTTGTGTTTCGTTCTCCCAGTTTGGCTTGGTAATTGGATAACTTAAGAGCAGCGAGTCCTCCCCCAAACTTCGTGTGATCGCCATCTCGAGCTCATCTTGTTTGTGTATTTCTAGAAATTCCTGCGCTAGAGATTCAAAACAATCAAGTGCAAAAATAGAGTTATCCCAGTCAGGAGATCTCATAGCATCAAAAATATTAAATTGACAAATATGACCGTCAAATTCCATTGTTAGAGTACCTCAAGTAACGTCGATTTTCGTTTGAGCAGTGTTAAAAAACGGTCGCCCTAGTAAGATAGGTGGTGATTTTGATGCGAACTCGCTCATGCTCAACACATAGAAGTCGGCTGGGAAAATCAGTTCGTCAACCTTTACGAGAACATCTTCAATTACACCATCAGGGTAAGCAGTGCTTCGGTCGGCAAGTGGATTACTACCCCTGTTTTCTTTAACGGTCCAACCTTCAAACAATCGAAAATGGTGTATGGCATAAAATTTATTGATGCCCCCAAATCTAGCATGGTTCGCTCAACTCGCATGTCTGCAATTGTGCATGGGATGAAAAACATGCCCGGGTCATTCCGCTTTTGTGGCAAGTTCCTTTGGAATACAGCCGACACGTTTGCTCCCATTAGGACCTTTTCATCTCCCTTTAACCTTCTCTTGTTAGTGCATAGGTCCTTGAGGAACTTGGCGTAATGAGGAATTTGCTTGATCGCATCGGCAAGTGGAATAGTGATCTCCACCTTCTTGAAAACGTCTTGTATTTGCCTCTCCGTGTCTTCCTTAGCTTGGCGCTTAATTCTCGATGGAAATGAGAGTGGCTCGGTCCTAGGAGGAGAAACAACGGGGTCATTAAAGTTATTAGAAGGTTTAGGATTACCCTTTTCAGCATGTTTTGGCTCCGTGTTTTCTTCCTCCGTCTTGTCTTCATTTTCCGGCTCTAGCATTGGATTGGCCGGTCCTTCCACTTTTTTGCCACTTCYTGTCGTAACAGCGCTCARATTTTTCGYATTCACCTRYGTTTGAGGAGGTAATCGGCCACTACCTCGTGCTTCTAGTTTGACTATGTGTTCCGCCATTTGACTCATTTGGGTCTCTAGGCCTTTTACGCTTGTTGCCAATGATCTCACTATTTCATCCAAATGTGGGGATGCATTCTCGTTCCGTTGTTGGTTGTTGTATTGATTCGGAAAATTTTGTCCCTTTTGCTGAGCTTGAGAGGGCCCTTGATCTTGATTTCCAGGTATATTCCCTTGTTGTATATTTCCCTGCTGATCCCTCCATCTAAAACTGGGGTGGTCGCCCCATCTTGGATTGAAGGTGTGGGGGTACGAGTCGTACTTCCTTCCTTGCCCATTTCTGGTTCCCAAGGCGTTCACGTGTGCCTCACGTGCTGAGTAAAAATGTGGGCATTCGTCAGTAACGTGCTCCAATATTTCGCAAAAACCGCATGGTCGAACCTTTGGAGCTCCTCCCGCACTCATCATGGCTTTCAACTCACTTAATTGGGTTTGTAGTAAATCAATACCCAGCTCGTTTACCGATTTCAATGAAGAATCACAACTGCCGAATTGCTGAGAGTTGGCTGCCATGTTCGATATTAGTTCTTTTGTTGGTGTTGGTGTCTTGTCCATCAAGGTGCCTCCACTAGCGGCATCAATCATATTTCGATCAGTAAGGCTCAATCCCTCATAGAAGTATTGGATCAAAAGTTGCTCGCCCATTTGGTGTTGAGGGAAACTCGCAACAAGCCTCTTGAATCGTTCCCAGTACTCGTGCAACGTTTCTCCTTGCGCCTGCCTAGCCGAACAAATGTCTTTTAAAAGATTTGCCACTCGTGATGCGGGAAAGTACCTCTGCAAGAATGTTTTTTCTATATCCCCCCACGTAGTGATGGATCCCGAAGGTAAGTAGTAAAGCCAGTCTTTGGCTAGGTCTTTTAATGAAAAGGGGAATGCCCTTAGCTTGATTTGCTCGTCCGTGACTCCAGCGGGTTTCATGCTTGTGCATATGACATGGAACTCTTTCAAGTGTTTGTGCGGATCATCGCAGTGAGTCCATGGAATGAAGGTAGGTAATGAATTAGTCCGGATCGTAACTCGAAGGTAGCATCGTTCACCGTTGGAAAGGTAATGCATAAGGGTTGTTGAGGAAGGTCGGGATTTGCCAACTCCTTCAACGTTCGTTCCGCTTGAGCAGCCATCGTCTCGTTTTCTCGTTCTTCGCTCTCGCTCAAAGAGTCCTCGGATATGTAATTGGGTAATACCTGCTTCGAGTTCGACTTCTTCTTCAACTCACGGCCTCTCTTGTTGATTTCCGGATAATAATGCAAATTCTTCTTCTCAGATGATCTCAAGTTCATTCACCTGAGAAAACACTCAACAAGAGTTCAATTCGTTCAAACAAAATTAAAAATAAAATACTAAAATACTAAAAATCACAGTTTAACGCGTCACTCCCCGGCAACGGCGCCAAAATTTGACCCGCTCGTCGTTAAGCGTCAAATTTACTAATTTATTTTCCTCAACTTCTCTCTACCAACTAGTAGTAGCGATAAGTAAGGGTCGATCCCACGAGGAGTGTGGTTTATATTGTGATATTTTTGTATTTTATTAAACTAATAAACGAGGTTAAAATTTATGAATTAATAATTAAAAGAACTAAACATCAAAATAAATAAACTAATTAATAATTAAAAGCAATTAATTAAAAGCATGCAAACGAAAACACGTTGAAGAATTAAACGAAAATTTAATAATAATAAAGCTCTAGTTCTAGTTCAGTATCCACCCTCGTTTCACTCATCTAACCAACCATAATATCATAATCCATTCATCATATGCAACTAAAAGCCCTAAGTAACAACAAGCTCTGTTACTCGAATTTACCCTTATGTGTATTTAATTAAAACAAGCTCTTTAATTAAACCTAATCAATGAACAACCTAGAATAAGCTCTCTAGATTTAATCCATCAACAACAATAAGAATCAGGTAAATAGGCTAATCTAAGCAATAAACTCACAAGCTCGGTTTATTTAACTTATGTTGTGTTATCCCTAAAGATATGTAATCATTAGTTGCTACAAGTGAAATAGGAATTACGACAATTACACGGGAAGCAACCCTATTTCTAGCAATTGATAACCAATCCCTAATCTAGGTGATCAAGCTAAATTAAGAATTAAATAATCATGTCATAAATTGGAAAATAGAAACAAAATAACACAAACAATTGCATATGAAGAACGAAAGATAATATTGCATTAATTAATTAGAACATAGTTTCACGAGGGTTTCAACATCCCTAGAACTAGAATAATAAAATTACTCACTCATGGAGTTCATAAAATAAAAAGAAGAGTTTAAGAAAAACAAACATAGTCCTTGCGAAAGGGAAAGAAAAGAGATGTAGAACTTGAATCTTGGATCTTGGACTCCCAATCTTCAAGCTCTTGGAAGTTGGGTAGCTTGGACTCCTCTTGATGCCTTGAAACCCTAGGTTTTTGGTGTAAAACCCTAGATTTTTGTGTGTGCTTCCGAATGTGAGGGGTGGGGGTATTTATAGGTGTAGGTGGCTTGGAAAAGGGGTCAAAATTAGGGTTTCCGCCCCTTCTAGGTCGTTCAGCACTTTCCATACCGGTTAAGCCCAGAGACGATCCTTCTAGAAGGCCCAGAATCAGGAGGTGCTGCCAGCGCAGCTTTCTATACCGGTTGGGCCCAGCGACAGTCCTTCTAGAAGGCCCAAAATTGTCATTTCTTCACCAATTTACTTGTTTTCGTGTCTCGTTTCTTCGAGAAACTCCTATGGATCACCCTTCACCAATTTAGCACCTAATTACTGTAAAATAAGAAAGAAATATACAATTGGTGCTCGACTACTCATAATAATAAATATGCGAGAAATAAATATATATAAGAATATTAAGAACATAAAAATATAGGAATTAAACCATTAATTATCATGCAATTTCTCGCTTATCAGGCTACTTGGTAGTACCCGGACAAACCATCAAGAAAACAGTAGTATTGGTGCCCGGCCAACTTGTCAAGCAATTGATCAATGAAAGGTAGTGGAAAATGATCCTTTCTCGTGGCGGCATTAAGTTTTCTGAAGTCGATACACATTCGCCACCCAGTCGTCAACCGTGTTGGCACAATTTCTCACTTATCATTTTCAACAATAGTGATTTCACCCTTCTCCGGTACCACATGGACAGGGCTCACCCATTCACTATCGGGTGCAGCAAAAATGATCCCTTTGTCAATCAACTTGAAAATCTCCTTCTTCACAACTTCCATTAATTAAAGTGGGATTTAAACGGCGTTGACCTTACCAAACCGGCTTTGCCCCTTCTTCCAGCACGATATGATGCATGCATGTGGCTGGACTTATTCCCTTAATGTCTCCCAAACTCCAGCCAATGGCTCCTTGAAACTTTTTAAGAACACCGATCAAGGCCTCTTCTTCTGCTTCAGTTAACTCAGCAAAAATGATCACCGGCTTCTTCTCGCCTTCCTCGAGGAAGACGTACTTGAGATGACTTGGAAGAGGCTAAAGCTCGGACTTTGGTTCGATGTCCGATTTCTCGTTTCAAGCTCACAAAGATCAATCACCCCCTCGGAATTGGGCTCAAGCCAATCATCGTCCTCGGCGAGCCAAGAGTCATCGTCATGATCGAGAAATTTTGGGTGTCAGATTCCTCTTCAAATTTGTCTTGCACAACTGAATCAATGGAGTCCACGAATGAACACTCGGCATTTATGGACAAAGATGGAGTTGCCTGGAAATCATGGATAGAGAATGTGACCGATTCATCTAACACGGACAAAGTCATGCTCCCATTCTTCACATCAATCAACGTGCTGGTCGTGACCATGAAGGGTCGACCCAGCAAAATCGTATGCTCCTAGTTATCATCTTGAAAATCGCCCACGTCTAAAATCACGAAGTCAACGGGTACTATAAGGTTCCCAACTTGCACGAGAACGTCCTAGAAAATTCCCTTTGGGTACCTTACCGACAAGTCTGCCAATTGAAGTCGCATCTTTGTTGGCTTAAGTGCACCTAAATCAAACTGCTCAAAAATAGATGAAGGCATTAAATTGATTCCCGCCCCAAGGTCAAGCATACCCCGAGTTTCTTTTCCATTTCCCAAAGTAATTTTTATACAAAAACTCCCGGGGTCACTTTCTTTTGGGGGAAGGGGATTTCGTAAGATCACGCTCGCCGCATTTGAAATATAATTTTTTTCATTTTCAGAAAATCTTCTTTTTTTTGATGCAAAGTCTTTGAAAAACTCGACATATGCGGAAATGTTCTTATAACATCAAGAAAAGGCAAATTAACGTTGACTTTGGAAAGCATATTTTAAAGGTCAAGAAATTGCTTATCTTGCTTTTCCTCTTGAAGACGACTTGGATATGGAATGGGAGGCCGATATGGATTAGAAGCTTTGTGAAGAGTCATCTTGGGCTTGAATTCCTTTTCATCATTACCCAAAAACTGGGTAATAGTCGTCTCCTTACCTTCTTTCTCATTCGGTTTCTTGCGTTCTCCATTGGTTTGAACTGTTGATTGGTTAAAGTTTTCATCGGGAGATGCAACGTTATTATTCACAACTCGCCCACTCCTAAGCACTGTGATGGCTTGTGCTTGCGAGGATTGACTCGGCAGCTTCCCTTGCTCGTTCTTTCCTACTTGCTTGGAGAGTTGGCCAAAGGCCGTCTCAAGCTTGTCCATCCGCTTGTTATTGCGTTGCAATGTTGACTCAGTGTGTTGCATGAATGTACGCAATGTCTCCTCGAGCGTTGGTGAAACGGGTGATTGATACAATGGTCGAGTTGAGAACGAAAATTGGCCTTGTCCCATTTGTTGTGGATATGGTTGTTGGGGAACAACATTGTTTTGCGGCTTTGGGCTTGGTGCTTGATTCCCTCCGCCTTGATTGTTTGACCACGAGAAATTTGGATGATTCCTCCATCCCGGATTGTAAATGTTCGAAAATGGATTATTATTTTGTGGGTAACGATTTTGATATCCTTGCCCTTGTTGGTTTGCTTGAAAGCTCTGAATAGCATGTACTTGTTAATTATTTTCCTCGGTTGGTTCAAAGGTTGCTTGGCATGTATTCGCTCCATGCCCGTACACTCCACAAATGCCGCACGTCTCTAATGATTGAGACACGCCTTAAGATAAAAGCACGTTTTGGGTTTGCAGAGGCCACTTGCCTCGTTAACTCGACAATGCTCCTTGTATCGTCAGGGAATGTGTGTGACATCTCGATCTCATGAACGGCTACCTTCTTCGGTCGCGAGCTCTTCTATTGAGAATTGTAGCTTATTGACTCACAAATGTCCCATACTTCCTGAGCAATTCGTGATCCGATCTCTCCCCCTGCAGCATTGTCCACCATATACTGAAATGTAAGAACAAGGCCATCATAAAAAAAAATTGATTGACAAGCTCGGGTGGATAATGATGATGTGGGCACTACGTCAATAGTCCTTTAAAACGTTCCCAAGCCTCATGGAACGTTTCTACATCCGTCTAATTGAATGACACTATCTTCACTCGGAGTTGAGCCGTCGTTTGATTCGAATAATACTTCCCCATGAAGAGATCATACACCATGTCCCAATTCGTAAGAGAATCAGGCTCCAACGACAAAAACTAATTCTCCGCTTGGTCCTTTAACGTATACGGAAAACATCTCATCTTTAATTGTTCTTCACGAACACTACAAGAAAAACTGGAAATTAGAGACGGATTTTTAGAGACAGATTTTTCCGTTGCTAATAGAGACAGATTAGCAACGGAATAGCAACCGATTTTTTCAAAAAATTTTAAAATTATTATTTTTAAATAATTTAGCAACGGAATTAATATCCGTCTCTAATTAGCAACGGAAGTATGGTCCGTTGCTAATTAGAAACGGAATAGCAACGGAATTTATATCCGTTTCTAAATAATTCCCCCCTTTTTTTATTTATTAGTTTTAGAGACGGAATTTATATCTGTTTCTAAATATTTCCCCATTTTCTTTTCTATTTATCATTTTTAGCAACGGACATTAAATTCGTTGCTAATTACTTGAAGTTTTAGAGACGGAATAGAAATCCGTTGCTAATTTATCAGGTTTAGCAACGGAAAAGGAATCCGTCTCTAATTTCTTTCCCCAAAATTATTAGCCTCAGCCCTTGTTTATCACGCTCATTTTCATTCTTCTCTGTAAAGCTTCAATTCGCCGGCGATTTCCACCAAAATTTCCCCCAAAATTCGCCGCTCATCGTTTTATATTTTCGTTTTCCGTTCGCAGCAGCCAGGAAGGTCACCTCGACAGAAAATGCCCAGCCCGTTTTCCGTTCGCCGCTCATTTTCGTTTTCTGTAAAGCTAAGTATTTTTTCTCTTTATTTCTGGTGTTGGCGATTTTTTTTCCTTTTAATTAGAAGCTGGGGCGAAGGTGTCTTAGTCGTCTGCAAAGATGGTAAGATAAGATAATAATCCCGTTTCATTTCATCTTGTTCTTGGTTTCTTAGAATTCGAGCTGCTTTGCATGGTTGAACAGTTCACAGAAAAAAGATTATTATGTTAACTAAAATAACTCTTGAAGGCCCCATTTTTTCTCTTTTTTTAAATAAATTTGTTTTTGGACGATTAACTACAAATAGAGATTACAATTTCTCAATTTTGATGCTTTTGATTTTCGTGTCAAATTGAGTGTGTGAAAAAGATACTTGTGTCAAATTGAAGAGTCATTGTTGTTGGATATAAATCTCATACACACATTTGCAGAGATTGTTCTGTTTAGTGTTCTTGTCCTGTTTTTATTTGTTGCCCTTTTATCCCAAGAATCATTAGCCATTTCAACAGCTTTATCTTTAAACTGCACTCAGTATAATAGGCAAGAACCGACGCAGCTTGAGACTTGAAAGAATTCAGAGGCATTTGGACAAGATTAACAAGACCCGTGTCCTCACATTTCAGGTACTTCTCTCCTTTTTGGTTTTTATTGTTAGAATCGTGATTTGGCATTTAGTATATTTGAACAACTTTTTTTCCGAAGGCACATATGTTGTCTATTAGTCCTTTGATAAGAATATCAGAGGACATTGTTCTTGTCCTTGAGGTCTGCTTCTTCTTATTTGCTTGACTCTAAATTTGATCATTCTTTTGACAATATGCTTTCAAAATGCTCTTTTAGTATATGTGCATCATATGAACACACCTTATTTTTCATGCTTGCAAAGTTAAGAAATTTCTGAAATAATAAACAAATAGTTGAACTTTGTTACTTTTTCACCATTGAACTTAGTATAATCTTTGTATTATGTGCATGCATACTTTTTTTTTCTTTCTTGGTAAAAGACACATCTGTGGAAAATGGGAGCTTGAGCCTTACAAAAAGTACATTGTCCTACCATGAAATGGGATATGGTGATCATTTTTCGTACCACTACGCAATGCCATGTTTTCATCAATTGAACCGTTTTCATTTTTTATTTTTTTATTTATAAACTCAGATTTAAAAACTGATTACTATTTTGTATTTATTAGATCGTTTTGATTTTGGATTGTGCACTTTTATTTATATTTCTTTTTAGTAACATATTACATTAAAAAGTAATGTATTCATTTATTGTATCATATCATATGTTCACTTAAAGAATAAGAATAATTGATTTTGTCAATAAATTTGACAGTAACAAATAATATTTCAATTAAACTTATTATATAGTTTCTCCAAACTACCATGAATTTATATTGAATAAATTAAAAACCGATGAATTTTAATTGCTGCTTCCAATGAAATATTAGAATGCTTTTATTTAATTTACAGTTGACGAGTGATAATGGTATGGAAGTTATGTATGAGATAGGTTGGGATACTGCTTCTAGACTTGCTGACTAATTAAATTTGAACTCTTTTGTATTCAATATTTTTCCTGGGAATGTTTGGATGACCGAGTGAAATTTCCGGACGAAAGTTATCAGATCTTCGTTTAGACGCCCGTAGAACGAGGGCAAAAGGTTGAAATGAGTGGCCTTGAGTTCATAATCATGGGCCGTTGGGCCTAGGCGAATGCATGACGTAGAGGGGCCATTTTTGGGGTTTTGGTTTTTATAACTACGAATTTGAAAACAAGCATACAGAAATTAAAACTAACTGAAAGCGATAAAGACTAGGATTCATAAAACGAGAGAACAAACATAATTGAACAAGCAAATTAAAAGTAAACCGTGCATGAATTACTAAACTAATAACGAGTCGAACAAAAGTGCAACATTAAAAGCCAAATCAAAAGTAAATAAACAAGTGCAGGAAACTTATAATTCAAACGAGAATAATAGCAGACGAACGATCTACAGCAACGAAACGATATCTTTAATGACGAATTAACGAGAAACGATAGAAATGGCTTGATCATCAACTGAAATCTTCAATTTAATTGGGATGGAACAACACTTGAGGTATGTAAACTATTTGAAACCTTCCCCCAATTTTGGCTGATGAGATTTTGAAGAAACTCATGGATTTTTATAGATTTTCCTGAAAATAACCGCTCAACCACCGGAGCATCGACCGACTCGGACGAAGCGTCGATGTCGACGCGAGTCAGGATGCTCACGTCGACAAGGCACTACGTCAATCGATACGAGCTCGGATCGACGCGAATGCAAGTTGCGTCGACTGATGGAGCAAAGATCGACGCTTCAGAGAGTTAGCGTCGACCTTACGTCGGTCGATGCGGGCGGCTACCAACGTCGACGCGGGCGTTGCATTGCGGCGCCTGCATGGCTTCGGCACGTCGCTCATCCCATCTTCTTTGTTTTGAGCTGAAACAGGAAAATAAAACAAAATTATATTATTACTTATAAAACAAAGTAGAAAAATATTAAACACGATACGAAATGAAAAACATCAAAAGTAAGAAAAACGAGAAAAAGATAAACCTAAAACCCCTAAAAACAAACAACACACAATGCAAAAACACATGAAAAATACATACAAATATGTATAAATCAAGTACAATATTTCTTGATGAATAGTTTATTCTGTGGAATTGAATACTTCTGTTGAATTTTGTACGCGAATTTAAAAAACAATATGGTTTCATTAAATGATTATTCATATATTACAAAGATGAGTGTTTTAAACATACCAACATATGCTCGTCCGAATATGAAACACAAATCCGTTGATTGATTGCATCACTTGGTTGTGGATACATGACGAAGAAACTGAAATTGAACTTTTTTTTTCGAATTGGTTAGGAAAATGAATGAACAATTGTGTTTTTATAACCAATAATCAAAATGATTTATTATAAAATACTTTTTTAATATACATGTTATACATAATATTCCGTAATTGGTTTGCATGCCTTCACCGATCATTCTACAGATTCAGTATTATATTTTTATTTTTTTAAGAAATCTTTTATTGCCATGTAAATGGAGTAACAAAAAAATCCCCCCAAAACTGATCTTGTACAAATTTTCTAGTAATTGAAAAGGTATAATAACAAAAATGTGGAATTATGAAGTTCTACATATCAATTGATTATACAAGTTTATAAAATAATGAATCTACAATCGTAGTCTTTCAAGATACATCACATATGATATCGTAATCTGTGATTTGATAATCATAATTAATGATTTATCTTTGTCATATGTATTTTCAATTTATTTTCTGTTATGGAATGAATTGTAGTTATATGGAGATTTATATTAACACTGATTTCCTACTACTATTTCGTTGATCTTGCGTAAATTATATCACATTAAAGAATTATGGAGTCAAACTATCCTTCTATGAATGTTGTTCTATAGTAAATTTCATATAATAGATACTTAAAATAATTTATGTATTAAAATAAAAAGTAGATAAAAACGATTTTACTAACTATTAACTAATAGAGTTTATAGTAATAAGAAAAAAAAATCTTATTTAGTTGTCTCAATATTTGAATTGATATCACAATTCTTAATTCATTCAAAATAAACCGTAATTTATGTACAATTTGACTTTCTTATAAACATATAAGTTTGATATTAATGTATTATATAATTGAAATCTGTGATTGGATATTACAAACTGAATGAATTACCCAATATATAATTTATGTTAAAAATACTTCATGTGAAGGAAGCAAGTGTATATAAATATAAATTAATTTGACGCTTATTTCTTTGATCTTCTTCATTGATTTGTTGTAAATTAAATGATTAGAGTCAAAGCATCCGTATATGAAAGTTGTCTTATATAATTGTTCACATGATAGAAGTTTATATTAATCTAAGTATTCAAATTAAGTTTAGATATAAACGATCTTACCTTTTAAGCATCTCAATAGACAATAATTGAGTATGGGCATTCGGGTTCTAATTATGAAGAAGATTGGGAAATCCAATTTCTAATATACAGACTAATGTATTATACAAATGAAATAGAATTGACAAAGAGATTATAAACTAAAATGGAGAAATACTACCATTCAAGTTCATTAATCAAATTTTCATCTATTGATAATACATTAAAATTAGAACGGAAGAGTATTATATCAAGTTAAAGGCATCAACAATCGAAAATAATACGTGAAAATGAGACCATACAGTGACTTCAACCTTTAATCATCCAAAATAATTAGAAAAAAAGTTCTAATGCAAAATAAGTTGAAACACCAGTCCCGGTACTTGAAGAAGCTTGAATTCAACATCAGAATCTTGCTTAAGACACAAAAAAGAGATAAATTCTCTACAATCATTTTGAAGATAGACATGTTCACCTTCGAACTTAACTTGAACTATCCATTCATTCTGATCCTTTCTTATGAATGCATGATTTTCAGCCCGTCTATAAGAACCAAGAATCGTTGATTGCCAGAAATTCGTTGGAATAATCTAACAATTTGAAAATCATTAATGAATAAACTGTTTTCATAAAAACAAAGGTTCAATAAATTGAGAAAAGCTATTGATAATAAATACTCACTATTCGTCCACGTTCAATATTTGTTCGGGTCAATTTCACACGGAAAACTTCACCGTCGATGTCCATATTATCATGATTAATTCCACAGATTTGAAATTTCTCAGTCAGTGAAAGATCTATGATTATAATATCAAGAACATCGTTTTAAAGAGACCTAAAGAGCACCAAAATTTGATTAATTATCTGGGAATACGTCTTCAAACAATCATTTAAAGGAAACTGAAATTGAAAAATATAATTTAATTGCACCTTTGATCCATCGATCTGGAGTTGAACATGCCAAATACTACCGCGTGCATTTCTCAGAGTATACATAGTAGCACCATTCCCAATCATCAAACGTGCAACCATTAGAGGGAAGAATTGCAAGAAAATTTAAAAAATATAATGATTATTTGAACTACTTAATTGGCACAATTAAAGTAAAAAATAAAAAGGATATTATATACTGCTTCTGTATATAATGTAAAACACAGAACTAAAAATCACATAACTATATTCAACTTTTAAGATCAATATTTTCAACCAATAGACAAACAAAATTCAAACTTCATTTTTCTAAAAATTTATAATTCCATATCTGTTCAATCCAATCATCCAAACAATACAAATAAAATATTGAAATTAAATGAAATGAAATGGGCTGTCGAATAGTCATCCAACTGATTCTGCTCTCGAATAGTCATCCAATTGATTAGATGTCCACAACCTCAATTGAATTAGGCCGTCATTTATCTATATGATAAATTTGGATGTCGAAAAAAAATAATAAAATTAGGCCGTCGAACATGGTAAACTTCTCGATAAATCCATATTTTTCGCCTTCTCGAAATCTATATATTTCCAGATCCAGAAAAATATCAAAAAAATGGAAGAAACAATACAAAGAAATTTATCGCGGAGGCACGAATCAATTTATTACGATCATGCAAATTTCAGATCGAACAATTATTGGTTTACAGATCGAATAAATATTTTCAGATCATTCGAATATTTCCACATCTGAACAATAATTAAAAAAATTCTGTAAATTCATAACTATAAAAAAAAATCTAAAAGTTCTCTTCAAATTGCATCCAGATCCGAGCAATCATAAAAAAAAAGCTTTTATTGCTCAGATCGTAATAAAATTATAGCCTTCGATTTGGAGAAATATGGGAACTTCGCATTAATAAGGGAAAAATAAGGGAAGTTCACAATTTGAGTTTATGTTAAAATTTCGAGATCCTAAAAAAGATTCCAGATCTGACCAATAATTAAAACAAAATCTTTAAATTCATACAACTTTAAAATTAAGGACTTCGATTTGGAAAAAAATAAACTCACCATCACAGAAACATAAAAGCGGATATCCAGACACATTTTATCGCGGAGGCACGCAATCAATTATTAACGACCATGCAAATTTCAGATCGAACGATTATTGGTTTACAGATCGAATAAATATTTTCAGATCATTCGAATATTTCCAGATCTGAACAATAATTAAGAAAATTCTGTAAATTCATAACTATAAAAAAATCGAAAAGTTCTCTTCAAATTGCATCCAGGTCTGAGCAATCATAATAAAAAAATAAAAAATAAAAAAAAGCTTTTGTTGCTCATATCATAATAAAATTATAGCCTTCGATTTGGAAAAATATGGGAACTTCGCATTAATACGGGTAAAATACGGGAACTTCACAATTCGAATTAATGTTAAAATCTCTAGATCCTAAAAAAAATTCCAGATCTGTACAATAATTAAAACAAAATCTTTAAATTCATTTGACTTTAAAATTAAGGACTTCAATTTGGAAAAAAAAAAAAAAAAAAAAACAGAAACACAACAAATCGAAAAATACTTACCAATTGCTTTTTATAATTTCCCAATATAACTTTCATAAAGGTTGGGATTAACATGCCGGAAGATGAAATCTGTTAAGATAAGAAAAGAAATTAAGAAAAAAGAAGAAAAGTTATGCGACTGATGCTGTGAATTTCTGAAGAAAAAAACGAAGAAAAATAAGAAGGAAAAAAAATAAGAAGAAAAACGAAGAAATACAAAGAATGAATGGACTGTTGACAGGTTGTGAATAAAGGTTGGCTGACAACATTAACATAAATATAAAAAAAAAAGTTGTTATTTATACCTGGTCAGAATTCTGGCCTCCTCCCAAAATAGACCCCTATGAACCACAGCCTGACACGTCATTTTTTGAGAAATTTAATTGGTCCACATCATCCCCAAAACGCTCTCCTTTCGACACATCAGCGTTAATAGTTAACACTATTAACAACACTAGTTCGGATATCCGCGTTTACGCGGGCATATCGAGCAAAATCATACTAACAAAAGCGAAAAAAACAAATATTAAATTATATTCAATAATACAACTTATTGAAATCGTTCACTTTAGATCCTGGAAAAATTCCTTGTAAACAACATTTGCAATCTTATTAACAATATTACTATCGTTGTCACAACATAGAATTTTTAATCCTTTATATAATATCGATAATCAGTTGACAACAATAAATTAACCAATTTCGAACTTCAAATTTTCAATAATTATTTTTAAAAAGCTATAAATTAAAAATTTCATAAACATTGACAAAAGAAGAAATTAGTATTAGTATTCTTTTATATAATTGTAGATGAAATATGAGATCTATATTGGGAATAAAACCATGCCATAATGTAAACTCTCGGGCACAAAATTGTCTTTTTTGAAAGTGGGAATGAGACTACTCATATTTTTCTTCGTTTTGGAAATATTATCGAGTGATCCACTCAATATTTTACAGACAACAGAGGGTGGCGTAAACGGTTAAATTATATGCTTTGTTGTTTTTGGGTGGCGTCTGGAAATGTTCTTGCGTGAGAAGATGGATATCGTACTGGAGGGAATTTTTCATTTTTGGTTCACTTATTGGCCACATTCCAGAAAAGGTACATGATGTTGGTCATCGTCAAACAATGTCTGCTAAGTTGGCCAATTCATCAAAAAAGGTTAAAAAAAAGCCCGATCGCGCTTTTTTGCTGACGTGGTGTGATTCAATACTTTCTTATCATTTTTCTTTAATTTTAAATATTAAATTGAAAATAAAAAATTGGGAAAATTTTTATTTTGGTCCATTATATTAGTCACATTTCAGTAAAGGTACGTTAAATTGGCCATCATCAAATCATATCTGCTAATTAACCAATTTATCAAAAAAAAAAAAAAAGGTCCAAAAAAGCTTTGATCGGATTTCTTTTCTGACGTGGCATGATTCTATATTATATTATCATTTTTATTTTATTTAAATATTAAATTGATGACAAAAACATGTTTTACCTTCATTTTCTTTTATTTTAATCAGATTAATAAAATATTAATTAATAAGAAATAAAAAATCAGTGATAAATATATAAACATAAAATAAATCTTCAAAAGTTATAAAATTAATATAATAATTCATATGATTTGTATATTATTAAAGTCTTAATCAATACAAAGTTAATAAACTCGAAGATAAATATAAGAATATAAAATGAATCTTAAAATAATTATACAATATATATAAAAATCTATATGAAAAAATCTTTTATAAATGAATTTTAAAATTTTTATATTTATTATATATTTCTTAATAAATTGGGAGAAACTACTACATCAAATACCAATGCACCACGATAAGTAAGGACCATTTGATCACCGATTTCAATATTGTTATGTTGGATAAAAAGATCCAACACGACGTTGAATTCGACGTTCTTATTAATCTTACTCATTTCAACTGACCATGAATGACCATGCCAAATTCTTAGATCGAAGTCTACAGGGAGTGCATCTTCGAAAAATTTGGAGAAAGTATCTGGAATATGTTGTTAGAGAAGATCAAAATTTAGTCTATGAGATATCTTTAATTATATAAATTCAAATGAAAAAAAATAGGAACATTAGTACAACAATGAATATATAGGAACAATATATTTAATACATCACTTGGAAATGAAAAGAAATTAATTAACATGTTAACGTTAAAAATACTAACCAATTTATTGATCGTTGAGTATTTGTGGATAAATACTTTATTCCGTGGGCAAGATAACTTCTGATCGGATATTTCGTGATGACATAGAAAATAATATGAAAAGAAAATATTATAAATAATGGGAGAGTATCATATATAATGAATTTTGTAAATGATTTTTTGGAATTAAAAATTTTAATGTAACGAAGTAGTTTAAGGGTTCAAGAAAAAAAACATACCAAACTGTCCTTGTTAGAATATGCAACACAAATACTTTGATTAATTGCAAGTTGGGGATGAAAACTTACATCCATTGTTTGTTTGATTTTGTAATAAAAGTAATAAAAATGAGTGGTTTTTTATATATAAGGCAAAAAGTGATTATACATTATTTATATAGAAATTAAATTCTTAAGTCATATAAATACATGGAAATACTTTAAAAATTAAGTAACAGTTTTGTTAATTTCCATATTGTAGTGTAAAATATGATATTTTTGTAAAATAAATTAATTTTAGTTAGTAGAATACTGCATGAAAATTAAGGCATATGGAATGTGGAATAATTAGTCTTACACATTGATGGATATTGTAATTAAAGATATCAAATCAAGGGATATTGAGGTTGATCAATATGTTGATCAACATATGTTTTCAAAACCGACTATGTTAATTATGGACAATATTAATCAAGAAATACTATTTCCCGTCAAGGCATCAAGCACAGTGTTTAATTATGGTATAATTAATTTACAAATCAATGTCTAATTGATTGTAATGAAAATCTAAAAAAATATTAATATATATTAATATTACCATAATACGATAATAATTGATTGTATATTTACAGTATTTAGTGTAATTAATTTACATTAATTATGTAAGAATATATATATCTTGTATGTATTATAATTATGAAAAATGATTAATTATACGGAAGTAACTATTAACTATACAATTAATTTATTAAGAATATATAGGATTATGGACGTTATCAATTAAGAAATTACTCTTTTCCAATCCCGTAATTATAGCAACATAACTATACCAATGTGATAAAATCTCGTATAAGGACAACGACCATAATGAATACATATGGTATAATTAATTATTAAATCAATGTCTAATTAATTGTAACAAAAATATACAAATCATTGTCAAATTGATTGTGATGAAAATCTACAAAATACTAATATATATTAATATTTTCATAATACGATATGGTATGAAAATTAACGCATATAATTGATCAGCAACAAATTATATAGGCGAAATAAAAATAGAGAATTTGATCAGCAACAAATTATATATGGCATATATAATCAACAACAAATTATACTATTTTAATTCATTATATCATATATAATTGGCAACAAATTATATATGGCATAAAAATTAATGCGTATAGAATGTGGAATAATTAGTCGAATTCACGCAGATCACACAGAAATCACACGCAGAATTAAAAACAAAAACTTCACAGAATTAAAATTAAAACAATTAAAATTAAAACAACAGAAATCATAAGCAGAATTAAAAACAAAAACTTCA
>BMAC01000458.1:649653-717258 GCA_014905375.1 Phtheirospermum japonicum
TCACCAGAATTAAAAACAAACTTTACAGATTCACAGAATTAAAATTAAACAGAAATCACGCGAATTAAAACAAATCAATACAGAAAACAAACTTTACAGATTCACAGAATTAAAATTAAACAGAATCACGCGAATTAAAACAAATCAACAGAAATCACGCAGCAGAATTAAAAAACAAAATTAAAATCAAACTTTACAGAATAAAACTTCCAGAATTAAAACAATCACGCATTTCCCAGAATTAAAACAACATCTCCCAGAATTAAAACAATCACGCAGAATTAAAATGCAGCAGAATTTAAAAACAAACTTTACAGAATAAAACTTCCAGAATTAAATTGCGAATACATTACCAGTCCATTCAAAAAAAAATGACTGAAGCAAATCAGCGAATTGAAGTAAAAATAATGAGTTTAATTGTTAAAACTATTAAGAAAAAAAAATGAACAAACTGGAGAGAAAAAATACAGATCAAATTGGGTTAGTATTCGCCGACCTCGATCCGCATGTTGACATTGCCCTGCCAACTCCGACCATGTATATACAGATATTGTAAAATATTCCCAGATCGAAATAGACGGTAAACATAGTTCCAACAAAAATTAATTTCCGATAATGAAACTCTACAAAAAGAAAATCAGATTTGCAGGAATTCATTCTCATAATTGACACGATCTGAGTTACAGGAAGAATCAGTTTCAAAGCAAGGTGTCCGACTCAAAATAATCGAATTTTCGCCCCCCAAAATAAATCATCAAATAACAAATATACAAAAATAAATTGTAGATTTTATGAAAATATCAAACACCATATCCAAACAAATTTTAGACTGTAAAATAATTAAAATCTGAAAGTACTTCGTATGCCAAAATTTTTGTAGTCAGATCAACAAAATTGAATAAAAACCAAAAATAAATATAGAGCAAAGAATTGAGACTACTAACCATGAAATAATTCGTCGGAAATATGATGACCTTAAAAAACGTCGGTAGTGGGAACTATTGTAAGGTAGTGAAAGGTAAAACATTTCTTCTATTTTCTTCTTCAGTGAGAGGATTTAATTCTAAGATAAAACGGCGAAAATTAAAGGTTGGTAGTGAAATAAAAAAAGAGAGAATGAAAACCTAAAAAAAAAAAAAGTACTATTTTATACCTAGACAATATTTTCATAAAAGGAAGGAGATTTTGTAAAATAATATGGAATTGACACATCAGATTTAGAAACTATGAAAAAATGACACATTTCATTTGGTTTTATATCTAGTTGACACCTAAGATAGGTGTCAACACAATTAACAAATAGGAGGATATGCATAAATTATTTCCCCATTAAATATAGAGATTATCATCCAAAAATAAAGTCAACCAAAATTATATTTATATAAATAATTATATAGATAATAAATAAACATTACTATAAATAGTAAATGAAATGAGCGAAAAAATATTAAAAAACATATTTAGAAATACTAGACTTTTTATATACATATATAGATATATAGATTTTAGTAGCTTTTGTAATATCACTATCTATTTTTATTCGATCTCGTGTGAGATCAAATGTTTTGTCTCATATAAGTTTGTATTATAATTAAGTTAATAAGAACAATTAATCCTAGACAACTATAATTATTTAAGCAGTAGGTTTCAATTAACAAGATAATCAAACAGAATATTATAATTGAGAAATATAATCCTTATATACTAACTTCATTTCATAATAGATATAGTTTGTGATTTATGCACACTAATTAATGAGTGAAACCAAATGATCATGCTACTCTTCGCCAAATATTTTCTATGGAAAAAAGGTTGTGAATTTTTTCTACCTTTTGTCTTCCCCAATGATACGGCTAAACTAATAAGGATATGTGTAATTTTATATTGAAATTGTAAAATAGAAATTATTTTGAATAAAAACAAAAATTTCCCCCTAAAACAGCATCCGTCGTAAAATGAAGGTAGTATATTTATTTAATAATATAGTATAGCTTTTTTGTTGTGTGAGATAGTTATGTAATAAATATAAGTTTATGATTTTAATTCTTATTTCAAGTTGCTTAAAAATCTTATTTCAATTTCAAACAAATTAATAAGTACTACACACATTTCTAACAATACAACAAAACTAGCATAGGAAATTCTCATTTATCACATTCACATTACTATTAATTGCTAAATACTCTAATGAAAAATATTTTATCCCATTTAGACAAACATATCCTATTTAATCAAAATTATAACTTAAATGATAAAAACTACCCATACTCCTAAAAAACTAATAATAATAATAATAATAATAATAATAATAACAATAATAATAATGGAGTATAGAATTTTGCTCTACGTGTAATGAGTAGTATGGAATTATGCTCAGCGTAGTATGTATTTTTGTTTTGAAGATATTGTGTAGTATGGAATTATCCTGTTCAATTTAATATAAAACTTGACAGTCCAATCTAATTGAAAAAAAACCCTGCATAATATAATTTGCAATCTGGTAGGGTTAGTATGTAATTTGATAATAGTAGTATGAATTTTAAAATATAATAGTATTTTTATTGATTTTTTGAATTTTAGTAGAGTTATGAATTTGATAATGGTAGTATGAATTTTAAAATATAATAGTATACGTTTTTTTGATTTTGTGAAATTTTATTATGAAATCCACAATGTTTTTGAATTTCATATATAGTATGAAATTCAAATTTAAAAACATAAAATTGTGAAAAAATGTTGTATTTTAGTGTGACATATTGCATAAAATAATTACATGAAATTTTGCCTATAATGATTAAAAGTATAAAAATTAGTAGTATGAAATTCCGACTGTATGCAGTATAAGTATGAAATTGCACTATGTAGTATGAAAATGCACAGTGTAGTATCAAATCCGCCGTTAACGGTTGATGCCAATGATATGGAAATGTCATGTAATAGTATAAATTTTGGTTGTATTAAATGTTGAATAAAGAAAAAGAAAATTGAAAGGAAAAAAATTATTAATAAGGGTAAAGTGGTATTCTTATGTAGTAGTTTAGATTAAATGGAAAGATAACTGATTATATGATAAGTTAATGTTTTCACTAGAGTATTTTGGATAAAACATTTACCTAATGGATCATATGGGAATTGCCCTAAAATAAAAAATAAAAAATAGAAAGGGAAAAATATAGAGCAACCTCCCATCATCGTCATGAGTGTGCCTTGTTGGAATTAGTAAAGACGAGCCTCATGTTCGTGCAGCGGAAGTTTTAAATTTTTTTTAGATCCATACTATGAAAGAATATATTTATACTATAAATAATCAATAGAAAGCATGAAAACCTTACAGTAAATCCAGATCCGAGTTCAGCACTAAGGTATCCACGCAATTAATTCTCTGACTACAATATCCAACTTCAATGTATTCCTATCGTGAAAAAAAGCTAGAAAATCTCAAGAAAACTCAAGAACTCTCGATCTCAAAACCAAAGGGATTTGTTATGATGTTTCTCTCAAAACACATTAGTCAACTTATACCTTTATTTTATATTTATACTAGGTACATAAGAGAACTCTAATCCTAAAAGGGACTGGACTTTCCAAAACATGCCCAAAATAGTTTTGGCCAAGTACATTTATTAATATAACATAGATAATCAAATCCATTTTAATTTAATCAAATAATTTCTATCAAATAGAAATTAACATCATAATTATTAATAATTAAATATTACAATTCTGAATTGAATATTTATTACTTTAGTGATACACATTTAAGTCGGAAGAGTAATCGCATATAGTGTGACCCTATAGGCCTTTATATATGACATCAATCTAATGATGATCCAAACAAAACTCTTAGACGGCTTAGTTGAACGAACTCAATATATAAATAATATTCACTTGAACTCAACGAATTATAACCTTTATACAAAGCTTTGGTGAAATTCTTTCCATTGCGAATCACTCGATTAAACTTAAGATTTATCCAAGTGTCTATCTCAATGACTTAATAAATTTGTCTCATCTTTATTAGTCGACAACTAAACCATACTCAACTACTATATTGAATATGTCTCTTGCATTGGCCAATGACTTTAGTCGACCTAACCTCTTTCGAAGTTCCAGTCGAGCAATGAATTCTTTCTTGGCTCAACTACCACCTTCAATTACATTGTGATGTACCCAACACAAGCCATATCTACCCGAAAAATAGTGCAAGTATTGATCATAGTCAAGTACATCACTCAGTAAACAAGGTGCGTATTGACCTCAAGTCAAAAGATTATCACACGCTTTATGCACTGATAAGTTTATACATACAATAAATAGCTTACCACTAGGGTTTACCAATACTCTCTAAAGTATCCATGTGTCCATCACGAATAACAATTATTCGCAGTCGTGAGACTAACTGCATTCTCTAAGAATGTGATGCAGACCACAGGCCGACATATATTATATTATCAATATCCCAATATTGATAATCATCAATTGGTGCTATTTTGAGAGTAATGTTTTATCATTGACATCTCACCATATCAACGACATTATTAACTCACGGGAACATTTGTATGAATAATTGCAAACAATCAAAATATAATTCAAAAAATGCATTGTCATATATATAACGATATATATAATAATTGTGATCAAGTATAATGTCTTTAATCTGATTGTCTCTATGATACTTATACTTTCACCACTGCTACCTGGTGGCAAAGTCGTTGTCACCGAGCATACCATTGATCAACACTCATTGTGTACCAGTTTATTTTTCAAATGTGATTTTTGATGTAATGTGAGAGGTTATTTTTATGGTAGAATAACCACACACACACATATATACATATATATACTAGTTTAATACCCGTATGTTACACGAATTTATCAAAAGATAAATATAAAAAATATTTTGATCATTAAGGAGTTTTTAAATTTAAACATAAAAAATTTAAAAGATATCGTATTCTCAACTCGTGCCTCGTACCGTTGTCTAGTTACTATTTATTAACTATTATTTTTTATTGTTAATTTTTTTTTTTAATGTTTATGTTAAATTCGTTAATAATTTCATATTTACATACTTAAATAAATTCAAGACTTGTTACACGCTCAAACTGTGTCTAGATTCTATTAATTAGTTATTATTAAGTATCTTTATATTTTAATACATACTTAGAGAAATTCAAAAGATATCATATCTCAACCCGTGTCGTATCGTACCAGTGTAATCATTATTTATTAATCATTATTATATAAAATTTATATTTTTTATATTTAAATTGATTTCATAATAATAAACTTTTTTATAAATACAATTTATATATATTATTAATAAATAATTAAGTCTTTTTAATTAACATTATCATATAAGTAATTTAGATTTTTTCTAATTATATATGACTTTTTAGATATTTTATAAGAAGAATAAACTCTAATATTGAATTAGACAAAATATATAAAAGAAAAATATTAAAAAAAAAAGAAAAGATTATGTTAGGTAAAGTATAATAAAAGTAAACATAATAAATTAGGTAGATATTAAAATTATTATATTTATTAAGTTTCCAAACCTCCGAAATTCGTCAAGTAAGCATCCGAACCACGAGAAAATTACACATCAACCCGAAGTTTTCTAAGCAGACACGTAGGATATGAATCTTTTTATTTAATATATAGATGATATATATATATATATATATATATATATATATATATATATATATATATATATATATATATATATATATATATATATATATATCACCATTGATCAAGTAATGATTGCAGGTATGGTCGATATGTTTATGTTTCTGCTTGTATATGTTTATATTATTGAGTGCATGTATGATATAGATTCACGTTTCCATCATTTGGTATCAGAACGCCGTATAAAATGGATTCGTGTTTCCATCATTTGGCATCAGAGCGCCGTTTGCCTTGCATGTTTGAGTTTTATGTTCATCCATTTTCAATTCCATAAGAACAGACAAAATAATTGGGTTTTTGAGACTTGAATGTTTTATGTGTATTGGAATTAAAATTATGTTTGTTGTTTGTTTTCGGATGATTTTGTGATTTTTTTTAATGAATTTTTGATTTAAAAATCACGTGTTTGGAATCTTTTTTTTTCGGGATCTATATCCGGGTCTTAATGTTCTTTGGGTTAACCCGATTCAATGGAGAAGATGAACAGTAAAAAAAAAAAATGAATTGGCTGAGTTTGAAGAGGTTTGGGGTGCATGCTGCTGCCATTGGGCTTCTCGTATTATTTGTCTATCTTTCTATATATATATATATATATGAGGTCTGTAGAGAGAAAAAAAGATGAGTAGGAGAGAGAAAAAATGTCACGTGGGATTATTTTCTTTTTTTTAGTTATGTAGGAGTTTTATTAACATAATTATGATATATACCATAATTAATATTAATGATGATTTGATTCACCTAGGATTAGTTTCTTTCTTTAATTATGTAAGAATCTTCTTAACATAATTAGGATAGATACTTTAATTAACATTATAATAAGAATTGATATTTTATATATATATATATAATTAACATTATAAAAATACGAGTTTGTTGAAGGAAAAACACAATTAGTGTGCCTTCGTCAATAAGTAACTGATGAAGGATAGTTTGGGTATTAGTTATCTTTATGTATTATGGAAACATGTACTTTGATACCCTATATAAAGGGAGTCTTTGATGAATAAGAGAACCCTAATTCCTACCGTCTCCATCGTCTTTCTTTTATGTTTTCTCTTTATGCTTTTCCTTTTACACGTTATCAGCATGAGACTCTAACCTATTGAGAGTGATCGAGAATAAGCCTCCATAACAATCAACATAATTTTCGTAGGTCAAAAACCCAACCGTGTTGTATATTTAAAAAATCGGTTTCTCGAGTTTCAACCGTTGGATCGAGCTCAAATTTTTACAGAGACTTCCAAACCTTTTAAATTACATTCTGAACGGTGTGTATTGAATTCGGAGGTACGAGAGGATTTATATCAATTTTCGAACAAAGCAGATTCTGCTTTCGAAATTTTCTGTGCAGAATTTTTCAAAACACGATTTCTCACAATCGGACCGTTGGATCAAGCCTAATTTTAGATATGTTATTCCAAACATACAAGGTTTCATATGAACGGTGGAGATTTGAATATGATGTCTGAAGAATCCGATAATGAATTTAGAACAAAGCTGATCTGTTTCTCGGATCTGTCTGCCCAGCTTATCTTAGAAATTCAATTACGCATAATCTAACCGTTGGATGATGCTGGATTTTGGATATGTTATTAAAAACATGTATAGGCTGAARTGGAACGGRGGAGATCGGTTTTGAAMGWCTCTATCATCAGAAATCAGACAAGCCTATTGAAAAACAAATTTAGGAAAGAATCATAACTTTCCTTCAAGGTAACTCGAATTACCCTATTATTTATTATTTATTTAATGCAACTAATAAATATTTGGCAATATGTATATATGGCATGGTATGTATTATTGTGCATGTATATGTATATATGTTACCTATGATTATATGCATGTGATGCTATATGCAATATTGACAAACATGAAATTTCGCAATACTTTAATAATATTCATAGAGTACATAATATATTAGTATTCATGCTATTATATGTTTATTGATTTCATATATGTTGATCACGATGAGAGATTGATCATGATTGTGCCAATATTCTTAGTTCATAATGAATCCCGATGAATTGATTGTTTTCATATATGTTGATCATGAATTTCGATGAATTGATAGATTCGTATTTGTTGATCATTTCGATGAATTGATATATTCATGTATTTTGTAATTCTATTCAAGCTAGTTTATAAGCAACTTTCAATATGTATCATTGATTGTACATTTGCATATTCTCATGATAATGAAAGTTCATGAATGATACAAAATTGTATAAATAATTCTTGTGATAAGTATATTCACATGATATCAAAGAAAGATTATGACATATTTCAAATTCATTATCTAAAGAAATTGATTAAACTAACTCAATATCAATACAAATTAATATACTCAAAAGAAATTGAGTACTACCATCATTGGTTTGATGTGGAAACTAGAAGAAATACAATTTCACAGTAATATCATCCATCAACCCCCAATTGACAAAGAGTCGTCAATCTTAGACAAAGTCAATTCTCTAATGAACTTGAGAATTCATATTGACCCCAAATCTTATATTGAAAATATATGTAGTTTCAAAATCTCAATAAACTTTGGGATGTACTCTAAATGAGTTTTGAGAATTTTATGAAACACTAATTCCAAGTCTAAGAATTTAGTGAAAAGTAATTTGTTTGCTTGCTAAAAAGGGTCAATGACTTTGATATGTTGCAACTAAGAACATGTCTTATCATATGTGAAAAAGAAAATCACTTTAAATAACAATAGTATTGAGAGATACGATCTCACTCTATTTTGTTTTCCACTTGAGCAAACATACAGATGCACTTGTATAATATTAACTATAATAATAAGTCATTGAGAGACATGACATTATTATTCATAATACCAATGTTAGACCTCCGAATAAAGAAACTTCTTGAGGCTAACTAGGATCGATATGAATAGTGGAAATAACCTCAAAGTAAAGGGGAAGAGACATGTTGATCCCTACCTATGTGGAAAGAATGAACCACAAGGTTAGACAAGTAAAGAGTTCGTGATATTTATTGGATATCCCTACCTATGTGGGAAAAATGAACCACAAGGTAAGATATGTAAGAGTTCTCCCAATAACCTTACTTAGTCAATGGATATCTTTTATTTTGATTGATGAAATTTGTTTGTTTCTTACTTTACAAAAGAACTTATGAAAGTATGATCAAACATTCATATTAGACTATTGTATTTGGTCTTAAAATTTATTTTGAGTTAGATCTATGTGATGTGGCCTCATTTAATTATTTTTGACTTATTGATAAATTTTACATTTCATTCTAAAGCATTGAATGTAATTGAGTTTATTCATCACACATTCACATACAAGGTTCATGAGCAAACTATTAGATATAATGTAACATGTCTAGTAAATAATGTTATAATGACAAGTATTTCATTCAAATATCTCTGAAGAATGTGAGAATTTGTCGATGAATAGACAATTACTCTCTTAATTGATATTTATATGTGACAATGTCTTGATGCCTAGTGGCACATTGATTCATAAAAGCTCATTATGGACCAAGAGCGAACGAACCTTGTTCAGTTTGATGACATTCATGTTGATGATTATCATTAAGAATTACATTATGAGAATGGAACTATACTTTTAATTTATGTTGAAGATAGCACGTTTTAGAGTCAATCTAGTATTACTTTACTGCTTTTTGATTATTGAATCATAAGATAAGACCAACGAAGAACTGTACAACATTGACTCATTCAAGTATTGACACGACTAACATGGATCCTTTGGTCGTCGTGATATGATGGTCCATATTATAAGAAACTAACATGGACATATTTTATTCTGAGTGGAACACGAAATAAGATATAAATTTGATTCAAAGTATATTGTCGAACTAATGCTGTTCTATTACAGCTAGTGCATTCTAAAGTAACTTGAGCACTAATTCATATCTCAACGATACATCACTCATTTTTTCAATACTTGTTCATTAGCAAAATTGTATGATTGAGACCTGCATTTGCTAAAGATACAAAGTATAATATTTCATTCTTATAATTGATAATTGGTGATACATGTGGACATGACCATTCACAATGCGGATCATTCAAGTATTTTATAATTTTGTTCGATGCTTCAGCACATATTGTCCATAAAAATGTTGTATTTGCAAAACTTCTAGCATATTTAATATGATTGAGGACCCACCACCCATATAAAGCAACAAAACTCATAATGCTAGAGGGTTTACATCAAAAGTACTTGATGTCTATTGCATTTAAATAAAGATCGATGTGCTGGATCTTGTAACCTAATGTGCATATATAACAAGGTCTCAAAGAAGACACCATCAAAAGAAATATAGATGGTGACCAAGACAATATTTATGCGCACTCATTTGTCTTTGCACCGGTTTATGCAATATTGTACGCAACTCTTACTTATTCGTTTATGAACCCCTACTAACCAAATATTTTGTGTACCAGTTGGTAACTGGATATAAGCCTGATAATTCATATCTACGCATATTTGATTAAGCAGTATATGTGCCTATTGCGCCCCCACAGCTCATTATATGGGTTTTCAAAGACGATAAAGTATTTATGTTGGATATGAATCTTCAACAATCATCTGCTATTTGAAACATTTGACAGACGATCTCTTTATTGCTGAATTAGCGAATTTGTCACTCTAATGAGACAGTCTTCCCGTCGTTAGGGGTAGATAAGAAAAAATATTTTCTAATGGAATGACAGGAATAGTTTCATACTATGTCTCATTATGATCCCCGCATTTCACAATGTAACGTGAAAGAAAAGTAAAGTGAACAATTGATCTTCAAAGTATAGAAGACTTAATTTCTAAAGTGACGAGATCATATATATACAAGCTGCAAATGTGTCTGCAAGGTTAAAAGTCCCTGTGAAGGGCACAATGTCACAGATTAAGACATTGCAACCATACTTAGTGGAGGTGTGGTTGAGGTTGTGACTCCCAAAAGGAATAGGGGGAGGTCACTTGGTTCGATCAATACTCGCCCAAGGAATAAGAGGGCATGTATGGCACAACTTTAATTGATCATCAATGAAGATAATGACTCTCATGAGATTGTCTCTGATTATACTTATGTCCCTGAATCATTACTGGAGGACGCTCCGAAGTTTAATATGATTTCAGAGAATAAAGAAATCTCAATGTACAATGAGAGTTTATATAAGTTGATGGAAAGACTTTTCATATACATTGTTGCTCAAAGAATCATAGAGTACAATAGTATCGAACCACGCTCTATTGAAATATCAATATAGAGCAAATTGACCTAAATGTAAAGAATCAATTCAGGTAGAACTAAATTCACTGACAACAAGATAGGTATTTGGTTTGGTAGTGCTAACCTCACAGAGTGTAAAGCCTATAGGATATAAACAAAGTTTTGTCATAAAGCGTAATGAGAAAAATAAAGCCATGATGCAAATCTATACTTGAAGGACAAAGTTTCTCAAAACGCCTTGGAATTGACTATGGGGATATGTACTCCCCCATAATAAATGAGAATGCAGCTTATACCTGTGGCTACATCATATCTCTATGGGGATCATGATTTAGAGATATATACGAAAGTGCTTGCTGGCCTTTCATTGCTAAGTCAAGTGACTCTAAGCCACGAAGTTCATTTGAAAATTAAATTGAAACACTCACTTTATGGATTAAAATAATCCAGACGGATGTGGTATAACCGTCTAAGTGACTACTTGATTGGGAAAAGATAATCTATGCCCTTGCGTATTTATAAGTATCAGATTTGCGATTATAATTGTATATGTCGGTGAAAGGAACATAACATCCACTCTTAATGAAATAAGAGATATCGCTAGTTATTTGAAATTCTTAAATTGAGATAATGCATCATGGGAAAACTCGGTCATGTTAAGGCTTTAAACTAAAACCGAGTTTGTGGAATACTAAATTCTACAGTTTGCATATATCCAAAAGATGATCAGGCAATTAAATATGGATAAGTGCAATATGTTAGCACTCATATGATTGGTCAAAGTGAAGATATAAGGAGATATCAATTTCGTCAATGGAATGACGAAGAACTGGTGGGAGCCGAAATTCTCTACCTACGTACAATATGCGCATTATTGTACCATTACTAATACACTTGACCAAATATTACTTTCTCAAAATTGTTATCTTGATTTAACTTAAGAAAGCGCAATGTCACTGGAATGGAATCAAAATGTAATTTGATACCTAAAAGAAACCATTGACGCGAGTTTATTTTTCCCATTCATAAATATAATTGGGACTGCAGATGGTCTTGTAATCCCTATATAAAATGTTGAGTTTACTTCCTACTATGAAACACCAAATAGTATCGTTGATGTTGGTTACTCATTCGATCCATGTAATGAGATCATTATTATACATGTAGTAGTTTGTGAGTATCTACGATAAATGTTATGATCATTCATATATCTGATGATAGTGGCTTGAATTCTATCACCGAAGAAAATGTGATAGTATGAGTAATATAACCACTACTATTCTACAACCAACAATTATGCACTTTCTCAAGAATAATGTAAATTGAGGAAGTGGAGACTTTCAAAGTTCTCTTGATAGATGTACATATCAGGAAGAGTGTACACTTTAGGGGGAATCTCAAGATAGGTGTGTTGTACTCTTTTTCCTTAGACCAAGTTTTATTTTTCCCATTGGATTTTGTTACTTGGCAAGGTTTTAACGAGGCAATAATGAAACACCATTTTACCCTTTGACTTGGCACAAGGGGGAGTGTTGAAGAAAAAACACAATTAGTGTGCCTTCGTCAATAAGTAACTGATGAAGGATAGTTTGGGTATTAGTTATCTTTATGTATTATGGAAACATGTACTTTGATACCCTATATAAAGGGAGTCTTTGATGAATAAGAGAACCCTAATTCCTACCGTCTCCATCGTCTCTCTTTTATGTTTTCTCTTTATACTTTTCCTTTTACAGAATTAATATTATATATATATATATATATATATATATATATATATATATAATCACTTATATGTTATTTTAATTTTTATTATGAGTTTTTTTATTTTATGTTTTTTCATTATTTTTTTCATTCCAAGTCCAACATTATCAAATTTGTCATTTTTTCTCAAAAATAATTTGATCACTTTATTTAATTAAATTATACAAAAATGCACAATATAATATAATTTGATATTATTTTTATTGCTATCAACATGTTTTTTATAAAATATTATTACAATTGAACACTTTTTTATTTGAGTTGATTTTATAAAATAATGTATTTTGTTATTATCTCAAAACAACTTAAAACAATACAAGTGCAAACCCATCACCAAGTGGGATGAACATTATGACATCAACAACAATATATTTTAAAAAATATCAACTAATTCAAAAACAAAAAAGGGGAAGGTCGATTTTGAAAGCAAAATTTGCTAAAAACAGTAATTTTGAAAGCATTAATGTCATACTTAATATCGATTGAAGTTCAAATTGAATTTATTCTCTTAAATATGCATTTATATTTTACATACTAATCGCTTCAACATCATTGTAATATTTATATTTAATTTAATACTTATACTATCACCTGTTCATTATGCGGAGAAAAAAATTTATCTTCACACGAGATTATAGTAGACCTAAAGAAACCATGTAAGAGAGAGAAAAAGTCACGTAAGATTATTTTTCTTTGTTTAATTATATAGGAATTTACTTAATATAATTAAGATAAATACCCTAATTAATATTAAAAATAACAAGATCCTATATATATATATATATATATATATATATATATATATATATATATATATAATTTTATTTTATGTTTTTTTGTTTTTTTTAATTGTGAGTCCAAATAATATCAAAAGTAATTTGACCACTTTTTAAATTAGATTATATAAAAATGATAACATAATTTAGTATTTATTTTATTGGCTATCAACGTGTTATCTATCAAATATTATTACGATTCAATACTTTTTTTTATTTGAATTGATCTCATAAATAATATTTAATATTAATGATGATTTAATTTCTTTTTTAATTATGTAAGAATTTTCTTAACATAATTAGGATGGATACCCTAATTAATATATAAAAAAATTAATAAGATCATTTGAATATATGTATATGTATACTATATGTTATTTTAGTTTTTATTGTGAGTCCAATAATATGAAATTTGTCATTTTTTCTCAAAAGTAATTTGACCACTTTTTAAAATAAAATATGCAAAATTGCACAGTGCAATACAATGTAGCATTTGTTTTATTGGCTATCAACATGTTATTTATAAAATATTATTACGATTCAATACTTTTGATTTGAGATGATTTTATAAAATAATGTATTTTGTTACTATTTCAGTAATCATGCAAAATAATACAAGTGCGAAACTAGCATCGAGTGGAATGAACACTGTGGCATCAACTATAATAGGTTCGTAAAAAGATCAACTAATTCCAAAACCAATAAGGGAAAGTCCCCTCTAAAAGTAAATGTTACTAATGAGGGTAATTTTGAAAGCATTCATGACATACTTAATTTATATTGAAATTCAAAATCTAGATAATTCCATTAGATATGCATTTACGTTTTACATACCAATCACTTTAATTTCATTTGAATATTCATATTTTGTTTCGTATACTTATACTATTATTTGCTCACTATGTAGAGGTAATAATGTAAGAAATTCTCTTCATACCAAATTTGTAGCATACCTACAATACATGCTGGATAGTATAATAATTCGTTTAGAATGATCAAACAAATATTTTTGGAGATGATGGTGTTGCAAAAGTTTAGAATTACGAAACAAATATTTTCCTAAATAAGCCAGTTTTCAGTCATGGTTAATTATACGTTGCTATATCAAGTGTGACTAATTATAAGGGTTTTAAAATATTGATCGGCGATGATTAGAATAAACGTAGTAATAATATTATAAATGTTGTGTATAAGGAAATTTTTCATAATTTGTAAAGTACATTTCGTCTAATAACAATCATTCTATGAGCAGGTTATATTATTTTCAATATTATTCGACTTTTAAATAATATTTAGATGTATTATATATAGGGAGTGGTTTCGGTAAAAATCATCTATGGTGTGAGAATTAGGGATGGTTCTCACCAAAATACATACATACATACATACATACATACATACATACATACATACATACATACTTAAGTATACATATATACAATTACTTATTTAAATATTTAATACATTTTCTGCCAAAATTGATAAAGTCATGGATGTAATACATTTAACCAAGGGTGGTGTATTTCTCATCTATGGATACAGAGGACGCTTTCTACAAATTTAATAGTGGAATTGTTAATGTGATATCTAACGACATAACTTCTCTTATTTTGAAAGGAGAATTAGGCATTCTGGATTTAAGGTTCCTTTTAATACCCAACAAGATCTCGATGTTTCTTGGTACTCCACTTGCAAAATTAATGGTGGATGCGCATCTCATTATTTGGGGTGAATCTCCAATGATGCATAGCCATTATTCTGATACTTTGGACAAAACATTGAAAGACGTGATGAGATAGCAAAATAATTATAATACGAAGCTTTCATTTGGTAACAAAATAATAATTTTTTGTGAAGATTTTCATCAAATTTTGTCGGTTGTTCCAAATGGCGCAGGACCAGACATATTTCACATGATGACCAAATCTTCGCATTTATGGACTCATTACATGGTTTTGAAGTTGACCAAGAATGTGGTGCTGCAAAATCACAATTCACATCCCGATTGTGTCAAGTTAAAAAAATTGTCAATTCGATAAATAGTATACGAGATGAAATAGTTGGAGGACCAAACGATGGTATCGCTCAAATTGAAATTTAGGTTATCTATTATTGAAAGATGATGGTGACCATGTTCCGTCAATTGTGGCCAGCACATATCCACAATTTGAAAAAACTACAGAATGTTTTGCTTATTTGGAGGGTCGTGCTATTCAATCTTTAACACTTGACGTCGTCGATCTGATTAATAAATATAGGATGTCATAAAATGATGGAGAATTAAAGTTCCGATTCAATCATTGACATATTGTAGGACGTCCACTCACCAAAATTTCTAAACATCATTAAGTGTTATGGATTGACGAACTATGAGCTAAAACTAAAAATTAAAATTCCACTCATGTTGTTGAGAAATACTGATTCATTTCCTTGTGTTGTGTAATGTTGGTTGTTACAAAACTTGACGATCATATTGTATAGGCTAATATTTCTCAAGGAAGCAATGCAGGTGAATTATTGTTCATCCCTAAAATGATTGTCACACCATCTAATTCGAGCTTGCCTTTCAAATTCCAACGGCGATAATTTCCTCTGATTGTGTCATATACTATGATGATCAAAAAAATTCAAGGACAATATCTCTCTCACGTTGGACTTTTCCTGAGAAATTCAGTTTTCAGACATGATCAGTTAGGGGTGGAAAAATGAGGCACGACATGATTGATTGACACGAACACAACACAAAATAATAGGCTATGGGTTGAGGCTTATTGGATTCGTGTCTTATCGGGCTGGCACGATAAGACACGTTAAGTAATGAGTTGATAACGCGCTTAACCCGATAAACACAATAAGACCCGATAATATTTTAATTTCCCCCTTTTAAATTCATTTACTCATTGTTAGTATCTGTATCTTTAATTTATCATTAGTACATTTGTCATATTATAATTTTAAATGTATTTGACAATTTGTATTGATAATTTTATAGATATGTATTATATCAATTAATAAAATCATGTATTTTTATCAATTAACGGGCCTAATGTACTTAACGGGTAAGATTAAATAAACTTAGTATTTTTATTTATCATGCCTATCGTACCGTGTCGTACTTTTCGTGTTTTTAGCGTGTCGTGATTCGGATTTAGATTATGTGCCCGATAAGCTTATCGTGTAGTGTTCGTGCCTATGATTATCGTGTCGTGCCTTATTGTGCCAGCCCGATAAGAACCCGACACGACTGGTTTGTCAGCCTTGATATCAAGGGTGATCAATTGTAAGGGTTTTAAAATATTGATCGACGATGATGAGAATAAACATTGTAACAAAACAAAAAAGTTGTGTATAAGAAATTTTTTCATAATTTATAAACTACATTTCGTCTAATAACAATTCTTTTATAAACCAGGTTATATTATTTTCAGTACTGTTCAATCTTTAAATAATATTTAGATGATTTATATATATGGAGCAGTTATGGTAAAAACCATCTCTGATTTGAGAACCAGTGATGATTCTCACCAAAATACACACATACACACATATAACTTAAGTATACATATATACAATTACTTATTTAAATACTTTAATACATTTAAAATAATTATTTTTATTTTACATAAAATAAAATGAAAAAGTATCGTGCAACGCACGGGCACAATACTAGTTATATATTATAATTGCATGTTTAAAGTAATTGATTATATTAAATCACTTTAATGCATCTTTTTCTTATGTATTATTTATGAGAACTTATTTGCAAATCAAATCATGTCATTTTGGCATATATTGTTGAGATTTTTAAAATTTAGTTTTATTCTTATAAAATTATTATTGTGTATAAAAATTTAATTGAGTGTAGAAATTTTAATACATTAAGTTATATGTCTAAGTGATTCATATAATTTAGTTTTTTAAGAGTGGCCACAACATCTTAAATAAATTATTTATATATTAAAGTTGAATTTTGAGATCACTTTTAGAATATACATATATTGTAGTTAATTATACGTAATATGATGAAATATATCCCACATAAAATTTTATTATATTTATATATATATAACAAATTAGGATAATATATGTTAGAATAGGTGCACCTTGCAAGGTGCACCTGGGTCCATCTAATAATTTGCTTTATCTTAGTATAGGAGGTTGGAATTTATATAATTTTTTTTATGAGAAACTGTTTTACTGTTTTATAAACTAAGAACCGGTTTTTAACGTCCTCACGACCTTCAAATATTTTATAAGATATTTTAATACCTGTTTGGATTGGAATTTATTACAATTCTAAATCTAGGTATTCAAAATATTGGATGTTTAAATATTAAGAATTCTTGTTTCTTATGGGATTGTTTGAACTAGGTTTCGTTGGAATTTTGAATTCTGGTATTCAGAATTTTGAGTATTGAGAATTTTGTCAATAGTAAGAATCTTTGTTTGTTATAAGATTTAGAATCCTTTACTCTTTACTGTAGATGTTAAATCATGTTGAAAAATGGATGATAATGTATTTTTATATTGTATTTGATGTCAAATCATGTTTGGAAAGTGGATGATAATGTATTATTGTATTATATTCAGTAATGTTTAATTTTTTAGATATAATGATGATGTTATAAAATAATTGAGTGTGGGGTAAGGTGTAAGAAATTGTTGGTTGTGGGTTGAAAATTTTTGAGTCGCAGAACAAATGAGGATTGAGATTTAGAATCCCAATCCTGGGAGTTATAAACCAAACAAGCCCTATAATATTCAGAATTTTTTAATTTTTAAATATCAAATTATGTTTAAAAATAGATAAAAACAAAATATCCTATTTTATCATCTCCACTTATAATTCTTTTTCCAATTTTAGATGCTGCCATAGAGCAGGCCAATTGGGACGCTTCTAAAATACGCTAAAAGCTTCATTGTGATATTGAAGCTCATGCATATCTTGTTCATAGTGAGAAATTATCAGAAGTAATAGCCGAATGTGAGGTATTTGTTCTTGGTTAATAAATGTTTTTTGTTATCTTAATTATTTTTCTTGAAAAAACATTTAGATTGATATTTTCATATGCAGAAGCGACTTTCGGCAGCACTCATGGAACCGCTTGAGGCTGTTTTATGTGTGTACTTCTTGAGTTGTTTTTATCTTTACAAATGTGTTGAATCATTTGGATGCTTTCTTATATCATATGACATGTAATGATTTCTATTATTAATTTGTGTTTTGTGTGTTCAACAACCTTGCCGTGACTCATGCTGTCCTAAATTCTGTTGAATTGCTTCGCATATTATGCATCCTTGAGTGCTCTTTTCATGCTCTCAGTGTTAGATATTTTTCAAAATCCTGTTTTTTGTGTTTTTTTTTTGACACCTGAAATTCCTTTTGATGCTCTGTAGTTAATAGAACAATTATTTTCACGAGCTCTGCTAAAAGGACCATCCCAAGATGGTTTTGTGGAATATCAAGTCCTAAACAAACATATGCAGTCAACAGAAAAGCATTTGCAAACATTATTCAAAATCTCTCACTTGAAAAACATAATCCTCAAACATGATATACTTTCTTATTTCTACACTGGCAAAGATGTTATTTATTATAATTAAGAAAACGCAAGTTATATTGATATTTTCTTAAAAAAAAAAAAAAGCCGTGTGATGACAAACCTTTTGACTTTGCTTCTTCAAAACAATCCAAATAAAAGAGTCCGTGATTTGGTCAAACAATATCATTAATATATTTTTTTCCATACTTGTGTGAACAAAAGCGAAATTAACGTAACTTTATAGTGAAGTTTCGTTTGCCAAAATGTTTATCCTAAATTCTTGATAATAGATTGACATGGCTTCGTATTATATTTACCTAAACCAGTTTTTAGTCGTGGATAAAAGATTGAAGATACCAAGGAAATTTTCAGCATGTAAGTTTCATTCTCTTAGAACTTGTGTATTATTTAAATATTTAATAATGTAATATATATATATATATATGAATATTGTTTTTTATATATACCCGTGTTACACACGAGTATTACGCTAGTATATTATTATATTGATGTCAAATTATACTTAAAAAATTAATGTTATATATTGTATTTAAAAATATTTAATTATAAAAATTATTAAATAAATATTTAATTTTTAAACTTTAAAATAAATAAGTATTGGTATTAGGAATAACAAATTCAGTATTTCGAATAACGGAACAAACATCCACTCAATGAGTTTATAATATTGATGAACGGTCGTCGAGTGTTTGCTGATTTTCTCGCTCTAAATCTAAACCCCTTCTCTCTCTCGCTCTAAATATCTCTTCCAAATTCGCAACTCGCAGAACCCTAATTCCTCACGATCGGGCCCGAATAGAGCCCAGACTCATTCCAATGGCGACAAATGGGCCAAACCTAGAGTGCCGGATGTACGAGGCCAGGTACCCGGAGGTGGACCAGGCGGTGATGATACAGGTCAAGAGCATGGCCGACAGCGGCGCGTACGTCTCACTCCTCGAGTACAATAACATCGAGGGCATGATTCTTTTCTCCGAGCTTTCCCGCCGCCGAATCCGTAGTATAAGCAGCCTCATCAAGGTCGGCCGGATCGAGCCCGTCATGGTGCTCCGTGTCGATAAGGAGAAGGGTTACATTGATCTAAGCAAGAGGCGTGTGTCCGAAGAGGATATTCAGGGGTGTGAGGAAAGGTACAACAAGAGTAAGCTCGTGCATTCGATTATGCGGCATGTTGCTGAGACCATGAACCTTGACCTCGAGGTTGGTAATTTTCGTAAATTAAATAAAATGTACAATCAGTACTCAGTAGTAATGTTATGAATTCCAGCTATTTGTCATATGTTTAGGGTATTTTCAGTTTAGACGAACTGTGTGGTGTGGTAATTTTCGACATGATTATTTTGAATAAATTGATTTCTAGTTACATTGTTTTCATGGCTGCTAGGGTTTCATGCTATACTTGCTATGTTTGCCCAATTATTCTTGTTTTCCTAGTTGGTATTTGATTCTGTCATTCTGTAAGTTGTTCCTACTTCGGGTTTCTCAATTTCTGGCCTATTTTCATAGGAGTCTTACTAATGGCAAAATTGTTATTGTAGGATCTCTATATCCATGTTGGCTGGCCTTTGTACAGGAAATACGGCCATGCATTTGAGGTAAATTCGTGCACTCATCTCAAATTTCCATTGTTTATTGCCCCAAGTCTGATATTTGAATATATAATTCATTTGATTTTTCATATAAAACGCTAGGCATTCAAATTGATCGTCAATGATCCTGATTCAGTGCTTGATTCCCTCACCCGTGAAGTCGAAGAAGTTGGTCCTGACGGACAGGAGGTAGCATTCATACTCTTCTTATTTCTTTCTTTCTGTTTCTTTTTTTAAATAGCAAAAATGTTCATACTTCATCCACAGTAAGATTTGCAAGTAACCTTACAGTGTTGGTATGACCACTTTCCATTGAGTATTTGTAGGTGAAGAAAGTGGTTCCTGCTATATCAGATGAAGTAAAAGATTCTTTAGTGAAAAATATTAGGAGAAGAATGACGCCGCAACCTTTAAAGATTCGTGCAGATATCGAAATGAAATGTTTCCAGTTTGATGGTGTTCTACATATAAAGGTCTTAATCCTTCAATTACTCGTATGATATTTTATTCTTTAGGAATTTCGCATCTTACTGTAAAGATGAGTTTATTGGTTACAAGTACTGATTTGTGTGTGAACATTTCAGAACGCAATGCGAAGAGCTGAAGCTGCTGGCAACAACGATTGCCCTGTTAAAATTAAACTTGTTGCTCCTCCAGCATATGTTCTCAACACTCAAACTCTTGACAAGGTAAATGCCAATATTTCGATGAACATGTTTGGTTTGAAGGCTTGAGTATGCCATGTACCTGGAAATTTACTTGGTATTATCTGCTGGATTGAAACATTATTAGCTCGTGAATATGTTCGGAAGATGATATAATTCTTTTGCATGTTAAGTAAGAATTGGCAAATGACCAACCGAAACTACTCTTAGCCTGTTAAACTAGTGTTAAACTACTCCAATAATTTTGATCTAGTGTGTATAGCTGTAACCAACAACACGTCCTATTATAGTAGTTACGAGCATTACCCGACAATTATCAATTTAGTTCATTAAAGCTGCAACAGTTCTCATGAATCTCTTGCTCAGTTCCCAATCCTTACTTGATTTTACCAGTTTTCTCCCTTCAAAAGCATTTGTTCTTATTTAATGCAGTAAATTCAAAATAATTTTGAACTCATTTTCCAAAGAAAATGTATCACATAGGTTTTTGCCAGTAATGGTCACCAGTTCTGTTGAGCATCGGTTGATGTACTTTATTTTCACTTTACTAAAAATTCTACTGTTTCAGTCTGTCCAGGCCGAATGCTAAAACCCATAGCCGCAATTAACTTTCACACATGTTTATGCAATACTTGCTGTGCAGCTATGCCCATCAATGATAAAACAACTGCAGATTAAAAAGTATGGCTGGAGATTCACGTGAATACCCACTACATTACTTGGCAGTGAGGCATTAAAAATACAATTACAGTAAAACCAATGTCGTCAATTTTTCTAGTTTAATAATGTAAAATCGTATATCTGTTTGTCCTATTCTGGATCTTTCATACCAAGTATCACGTAATGCCGAGTTGAACTTGATCACTGAATCCTATTCCCAACTCTTTTGTATTTCTTATGTTATTAAATTAGTGTGAATGTCATTAAGCTTAGAATGACAAATCTGATTCTCATTCTCAATTATATTTCTGATTCCATTATGTTTGTTGCCTATTTTATGTGCAGATTTCTGAGTTTGAGTGTCATCCCGAAAAAAAGGTGAAATTTCTGTAGTTTCTCATTGACTCCATTTTATTTTGTAATGCAGGAGCAAGGTATTGCAGTACTTAGCAAGGCAATTGAAGCATGCACAGAAGAAATTGAACGGCACAGGGGAAAACTTACTGTCAAGGAGGCACCAAGAGCGGTTAGGATCTCACTACATATCAAAATTTGTATCATAAGTGTTACTGTTTACATCACATGTTTGATGTTTTTTTTCCAGGTGAGCGAGCGGGAGGATAAATTGCTCGCAGAACAGATGGCTAAGCTTGGCCGTGAAAACGAAGAGATCAGTGGTGATGAGGACAGTGAAGAGGAAGAAGATACAGGAATGGGAGAAATCGACCTGGAAAAGCCTGGACCTGGGTTTTAACAGAGTGAAAATTGTCAATTTGAGAAATTTGTTGGCATTTTTGTTTGTTATTCTCCTTTCCGATTTCTCAACTACAATTTCACTGATTCTATGACCGATATCTAAATACATTTGCAAGAGTTGTGTTCAACTGTTTACCAATGCTATCCGACAGCAGATATTTACAATTTTGGCTATAATTCTGCGTACCAGTTGCCTATGTAACTTTTATTCTTTTGCTGCTTGTGAAATATTGAGGTGAGTACCCAAATATTTTCAATGCTCATTACCCAACCAAAGCGAATAAGTAGAACATACATAGTACTACATTCCGTTCTATTCGTCGCAATTTGAATTTTTTTTGGCCTCGTTCTACTTGTCGCATTTATATTTTCAAAAGAAAATTATTGTTATTTTTTACTTTACTGATTTTATCCGTATATTTATTATTTCACAATTTTAATTATTTTAAACAAAATGATATAATGGTCATTTGATACCTATATAATTATAACAAAGATGGAATGCATATTTCTTTGAGCTGGGTTATAGAAAATGTGTCATAGAAGGAGCCCGGTTGTAGATCAAGTTTCACTATGGTAGTACTTGTTTTTAAATGATGATAATAAATATTTCATTTTCAAAAAATACTTCAGTTTTATTTCTTGTTAAACACGATAGAGTAAATTTAGGGGGAACTACACTTTGCCCATCCCACCTATACCTATTTTTACAGGCCGACAAGTAAACTAATTTTTGTTGCAGATTTACACTTTACATTCTACTGCCTCGCCCCAACAGAATATTCCGCTGAGATCTCATCACATGAACTACACTAAATACATCATGAAAAGTTTCGATGGTAAAGAGTAAAGCCTTTAGCGTGAATGGAATATTGGCAGTGATGTGTGTAAATTTCATGGACTTCATATGGCGAGTGCAACGAACTATTTTTATTTTTATTTTTTAACATATTAACACATATAAGTCAGGATGGCCAAAATGTAATTTTGTCAAGAATTTTTGAAACAAATCCTCAAGTGGACAACCCTTGAGCAGGCTTTTATTAGAGACCTTCGAGCGCCATACATATATACACAATCCCTCAAATAACCATTATTGAATCAACCACACAAAATCGCACACCATAACTCAAAGAACCTCAAACATTACATTAAAATTGGAAAAGGCCATGCCAAGAAATGAAGAAAAATAGAGAACAACCTAAACACATACCTCACAACACCAACAATACTTCAAATAACAATTCTTCCCTTCACTTCCGATCAAACATAGTAAAGCTAGAAGCAGGAGCCGTTGCACATATAAAATTCTCCGTATCGGTCGTGATAACGCCAGCTTCGGCCACAACCCGTCTCGTATAGCAACCAAACACGTCCTCCACTTTATACCTTTGTTCAGTACTCGCCGAACCAGACAACACATCATGGTCCTGCACAAACATCCACCCGCTCGATTTCTGTTTGCTCTCTAATGTGCTCTTGACTTCGACGTTACCCGTTCCCAGCTCCTTCTTCTCTTCCTTCAACGATTGTTCCAACTTCGTCGTCACCAAATAATTATCATTAACCCCCGAACCGGGTAAGGTCGTCGTCGTAAATTCGAGAGGATATTTTTTCTCTACTGTAAGACTTGAAACCGTGTACCCTGTATCGGACTTTATCTGCACCTTATTCTTAATCTCCACTTCGTGCTCGACCGATTTTTCCGTTCCGTTGTTTTTAAACTCGATCGTGTTCTCGAATTCCAACTTATTCGTAACATGGGTCGTAAAATTGCCAGCACTCGAAAATACCCAACCGGATAACTCGCTCTCCCTCTCCCCTTCGATCTCAAACTCCCCGGCGAGCTGATTAAATTTGAACTTGCGTTCGACGCAAGTACTCGGGACGCTATACTTGATAGGCCCAGCCTGAACCATATCGATTTTATCATCCAACCACAAATGCAGATTAGCATCTACCAGCCAAAATGGAATAGCATCAGCCACGCTGAGGCCGAAATAATGCACTTTCCCGTCAAGCAACATGCCTAAAAACGGGGTTAACTCGATTTCGTAAGAAGGCAAATCAAAGGCCCCAATTGAAACTATAGGCTCCCAGAACAGAGGATTGATCCCTCCGGTGAAGATGACAGGAAATGGCATTACTGATCCAATTACATTATTTTCGAGCTTTACTAAGACCTCACGATACGCGCCGTGGCCTCTCTGCGTCGTCAGATTATTCATTTCGATGTAGGAATCGGGGGGATTCGAGTACCAAAACTCGTCGTTACCATGAAAGGAAACGTAAACCTCAATCACAGCTCTGTATGTGTTTAAGGGGATTTGAATTCCATGGTAAACGGCGTCCAATTCCTTCTCGATTTTGAACCAGAACCCCTCTTCGCCACTCGCGGATAGAGGAATTATCAAATCGGCTGGATTCTTATTCAATTCCAGCGAGCTATTCATATTCAGCGATGTATTCGTTGACTTTGGATAGGGGGGAAACAGAGATAACGGAAACCTAACGGCGTCACTGCTAGCATTGTTATAGAAATAGAGCGTGAGATTAACCTGGTAGACGGCGGTGTAAACGTCGTTGACGATGTTCTCCAGCATGACGGAGAGAGTGAGATTCGATTGCCGGAGGAGCGAGGAGTATTTGGTGACGTCCTTACGAACGTTCCAGGATATTCCGTCGTCGGTCGGTTCGGGAGTGCTGGTGCGGAGGATCTCGGCGCCGGCGAGCCAGACGCCGGCGATGCGGTCGTACTGTGAGCCGTTGGACGCGCCGGAGAGATGAAGGACGGCGTGCGTCCACGAGCAGTTGCTCGGGGGGGAGTAGGTGTCGTTGGTCGGGGGGAGATCGATGGTGTTGCCGAAGGTGTGGGAGAGGATGGGGAGCTTGCAGGAGAGCGGAAGAGATTCGATGGGGAGTGGGCGCGTGACCTCGATGTGCTCCTGGGGAGGCGCGGCGGAGGATCGGCGGCGGTTGAGGCGGTGTCGGGTGAGGTGCGGCGGTGGTAATGCGGCGGCGAGTGGGAGAAGTAAGGTTAGTGAGAGGAAGATGAGAGAAGGATGCATGTTGACAGTTGACAGTAGAGAGAGAGAGAGAGAGAGAGGCGCGGGATTTATGACGTGGTAGTTATGACTGAGGAGTGGGGTAGTTATTTTCCCAAGGATAAGTACTACTACTAATTAATTAATTAATCAATTAAATATATACTTGTACTTTGTATAATATACTTGGAGACCAGAAGTGAGGACTTGGACAAGGAGAGTACAAAATTCTCGGATCTTAAAAAAAATGAAGAAAAAATAAATAAATTCTACAATGTTGAATTTCTGTACATAACTTTCATAAATTATAATGTCAAAAAATCTCTCAAGTTGTTCCTATTCATGTTTTTAATAAACTATATAATTCTAAGTTCATTTTCTAATTTCGACATACTTTTATCTAATAATATTATCTTTAAAAATAATTTGTTGAGAATTTTAAGTGTATGATTGTCTATAGAATAATCAAATATTTATGTTGATATTTCTCAATTGAATATAAACTATACGAACAATTTCTATCGTACAATTGAGATTTTGTCGAATTATTCTTAATTATTTATGGATAATAATACCTAATATTGGAATTTTGAGGACTAACAACTTAATCCAAAATTCGAGACTTTCAAGTGTGATTAGGTTGTCGTGCATCGAAAATCTCCGATTCCGTAAATGTCAGTATTTTTAGTGAATCATGTCAAGTAATAGACTAACTTAACTTTTGCGATTATAGCTAAATACTAATGTACAACCAGACGAATCCAAGTCTCCCTTTCACGTTATTGGATGACCTGGATGCCAAAATTATGATTGGCATCATCTTATATACACACGTACATAACATTCATTCAAGATACAGTTGAATAGAAAGTGCGTGTAGAATATGAATATGATATCTCAATCCGGATTGGACAATTACATACATTTGTATAGGACTCGGGAAAAAAAAATCCCAAAATTTGTAAAATATTGAGATCTCAGCTTTTACCACTTGAACATAATATAATAGCAACCTAAGATACAATTTATCTAAAGAAATGGGGAAATAGGAACTCAGATATAAATTTATACAATAAATAATACGATTACAAATGCACAGTTCGAATAATAATCTCGAGCTGTAATGAAAAGAGACTAGATAAAAATTTTAAATATCAAGCATTAACAAATAGTTGTATGTGGTCTCGACGTGTTACTCAACACCCTTGGCACAACTATTTATATAAAATAACACATAAATAATAAGATCCATGATTTGATTGATACAGTTGCATCGCTTGCATATGTTAATAATTCCAGAAATTAATACAAAAATGGCATAGTCAAACCACATAAAAGGCATCAACTAATATCAAAGGGGCAGGTAGAGGAGGGACCAAAGGCACTGCCTCTTTTGATCATATTGGAAGTGTACTATATGTACCGACATAACACATTTTTTTCTTTTTTCTTTTAACATGCACATGAGACACTCGCGTAGTGAGATTCTCTCACACAATTATTTGTCGAGAAAGCTTTGTGGCGCATCTTCTTAAACTATAATTTAACGGGATGTTTTAAAAAACCTACCTTAAATTTATAATTACAAAAAGACTCAGATCAATTTTTTGAAATTTACAAATACACCCTTGAAGTTTATATTTTATTTACAATAAATATAAACTACCACTGTTCTTCTATAGACGTTCTTCTATAGAACCAGATAGGGCTCCATTATGGAGCCATGTGTTATATAGGGCTCCGTGGTTCTATAGAAAAATTCCTGAAGTTTAGTCTAATTATTAAAAGAAAAAAAAATATTTTCCTTTAAATTTATGGGAACCTATACGGTATGGTGTTGTAAGACACCATTTTTCACTTAATCACAATCATTGGATCAAAAATTGGTTACAAATGTTGGTAAATGGATGAACGCAATATTCCATCTTGAGGGTGCATTTTTGTCCATCTTTCCTTTTTCAATTAGGCTAAACTGCAGGGTGGTTTTGGTAAACTAACCTTTAAAACTATACAATTTGTTACAATATCATTTGGTAACCGACCAGCAAATTATTCTCAAACCAACATAATGCTGCTTAAATATAAATTCTTGCTGGTTCAATAACACCTCCAGCAATCAAAGCTCCTACTACACTACTACTTACATTTTGACGGAGACAAAGATGCCGTCGAGTAAACTACTGAAACCGCCCCTTTCTCCACGAGAAGCCTCGTTATGTCCTCGTACTCCATCAATCTTGCAATGTACAGCGGCGTTGCGCCTTTCTTGGTCCTGGCATTCACACTAGCCCCTCTCACGAGGAGAATCTCGACAACCTCGACACTCCCTCCTTGGACGGCCAGATGGAGCGGCGTGTGGCCTTCGGCGTCCCGGCAGTCCACATCAGCGCCGAACTCGACGAGCTTTGTGACCGCGTCTTTGTTTCCCTTAATAGCGGCCACGTGGAGTGGTGTCAGACCATAGTGATCGCGAGAGTTTATAGATGCTCCTTTTTCGAGTAGGGTTTCGAGGACGTCGAGCTCGCCGCGTCTGGCAGCGTGGAGCACTGCTTCGCCACGTTCGAGCACTTTAACTATGTCCGTCTACAAGTCGTCAGTGAAGATTAGTTAGAGATATTTTATTATAATTCGCATCCATTTAGTGAAGGACGGAGAAAACATTTTCGAGCTAATTAATAGTATGACGGAGCCAACATTGCATTAGCTATCCATTCGTGAGGCTCGGAAATGTTTTCTTCATCCTTCTTCACTGGACGGGGCATCGTTAATCGGCAATGGAATTCCAGCATTTATATATAAAAAATAGGAATTATCTTATGTTTAGGCATGAACATTTTTGAGGGATAAGGTATTATTCACTATTCTATGTTTTTGTAAATATGAATTAAAACTAACATATTTTCTTCAGTTTAATAAACCATACAAACAAGGCAGGAACTAATTGGCAGGCACCAAGGAAAAGAATACAAAATTTCAATAACCAAACAAAGAAGACAATACTCACGTGGCCCTTATCTCGAGCAACATCAATGGCTGAACAGCAACGATCCACGTCGCCAATAGTGGGGTCCGCGCCAGCCCCTAGAAGCATCTCCACCATCCGAAGGTCCCCGTTCTCCGCAGCTCTGAAGACCGCCGTCCGGCCGTCCTTGCTCCTCGCGTCCACGCTAGCGCCTGCCCTCAACAGCACCTCAGCGCTCCCCATATTCCCTTTACCCGCCGCCAATTGCAACGGCGTCCTCCCTTCCTTATCCCCGCAATCCAAAACCCTAGTTCCCTCAATCAGCCTCTCAACCTCCTCCGTCCGATCAAACGCCGCCGCCACGTGTAAATCCGTCCACCCCCTAGACGCACACCTGACGTCATCAAATATCTCCGGGCGAACGTCGACCTTCAGCCCGGCCTCCAACAGTAAACCCATGATGTCCGGGGACTGAGTCGAGACTCGGTACAGTGACTCGGCTTCCCGAGCCGGCAACTCGGAGAGGACCGTACGGTGTCGTTTGATGATGCTCCTCACCGCCTCAAAATCTCCGGCGCCCACGGCATGAGCAAGGAGAAAGGGGCCGACGAAGTAGACCTTGAGCTTGACATCGAACGTGCGGCGTTGGGGAGCGGAGCTGAACCACCGGTTGACGAGATCGCACTGAGTCGAATCCGGAGAGTCGGGGCTGAGGTCCGGCGCGGCGGCGGTTTTGAGAAGGAAGCGGTCGGAGGGGGAGCGGGGAAAGGTGGCGGGGAGATGGGGCTGGGGTTTGAGGACGATTTGGAAGGCGGCGGAGGAGAGGGGCGGGATGAGCCCGCTTGGCGGGTTGACGAGGAACTTGTGCGGGGAGGATGTTTGGACCTTGAAAGCTAGCGGGGCGTTGTAAATGAGGGATTTGAGGCGAATGGTTGTGCGGCACTTGCTGTGCAAAATGAAATCGATGAGAATTTCATGGTCCGATAACTCGACTAATTTCTCCATTTGGGAGACTGAGGGAGTAGATGAAGAAGATGGAGCTTTCTCATGTTAAGGACCAGTGAGGTTGTGAGGAAAGCTGGGCACGTGATTTTGAATGGAAAAGACAAGATTTGATAGTGTTCAACAATCGTCACCCCAAGTTATTATACTTTAGATAAGACATAAGTAACATAAAATAAGTACCAAAAGCATACTATAATTTGAGATTAAAAAAAAAAGTACATTATATTTATGGGACGAAGGGTTTAGAGAAAAATAAAGTACATTCTATTTATGGGATGAAGGGAGTAGAGGAAGAAAAGCTCACGCTGGATACCTGAGCCAGGCACCCCGCTGAAATATCTTTTTGATTGAAAGAGTATGATTTATATCATAAATTACTCCATTGGAGTACAATGGGATCTGAAATTTCGAGATTTTTATTTGAAATAGTTCAAAATATGTTGCAAAACGAACTATAAAACAATTGATACGGCTTGATTCCTGTAGTTGTACTTATAGAGTCCACTTAGATTTATGTACTCAATTCAATTCAGTGAAATCCCCTAATATATGAAAGAGTGAAAAAGTACTTTCGTTGTTGTGGAATAAGAAGTCTTCAGATATGAATCTATCTGATTCAAATTTGCAAAAATAACTCCTACTATTTCGAATCGATTAAATTAATGAATTAGAACGAATCAACTGATCGCCAGGTCTAAATTTTTTAGGTTGGGGTTAACGGATACCTTTCTATCATAATTTTATATAGACTATAGACTACGACCCGGTATGGCTATCGATATTGTGAGCATCAACATGCGGGTTCTAAATCCAAGTTGTAGTATCAGGTCCTTTAGCTATTGTTCTCGAGAAATGACCCGACTTGGCCCATTCCTCGAAAGAACAAATATAATTTATCGTAACGTAGTAAGTGTGCTCGATCAGTTAGCTATTACGCACTCTTTCAAGGGCCAAGTGGTAAGGCAACGGGTTTTGGTTCCGCTATTCGGAGGTTCGAATCCTTTCGTCATAAATAAAATGTACCAATTTATTTCTATTTGAAATAGAAATAGATACCATAAGTACGCGGGTACTCGAACGAACTATAAGTGCGGGGAACAAATAATTGTATGGGGCAATTTTTGTCGATCGCAAAGCTTATACTGGGGATGTTCTGTGGGTGGCGTAGCTACCGAGATTAATGTAGACTTTTATTTTTCTCCTAGAAGTTGGTTAGTCCAATAGATATGAGAAAACTGGAAATACCTTTTATCTCATACTAGTCTCTCAATACATAATCGAATGAAAAATAAAAGTTCTTGTAAAGCTTCTCATTTCTTACTAAATGAAAATCCGATCGTATTACTGCAGAGTCAACTTGAACAAGCACTCATAGATACATCTCTGACTCGATTATTTCCTCTTTTCTGGAATGGGAAGAAAAAAGAAAAGGCAAGCTTCAGAAAAAATGGTCCTTCCACAATGGAATCTGATAAGTTGTTGATGATAAAGTCCTGGTCTCCCAAACTTTACCAATGGTATAGGAACATTTGGAACATTTTGTTTCTGAGCTACGCCTTTCGGCCTGATATTAGGCCCTGGCTCACCCTCCAGGAATTTCACATTTCATTTATGTCGTAATTCAATAACGACTTAAGGAAATCTAAATAATTAGAATAAATAAAAAGAAAGCGGACTCAATTCCCGTTTATCTACTTGTATCCATGTGGGGAAGCATCTATAGGATAACTTCCATCTTGAAAGTGGATTCAAAGCGGGTGTTAAAGAGTACGATTTGACTTATTATACTCCTGAATACGAAACTAAAGCGCAATTGAAGTTCCTGGGGAGTTATACATTTGTGTATTGATAAGACCACTCACTATTTCTTGAAATAGTAATTTTTCTTAGATCTACGAGTCTAAGTAGGAGACAAAAAACAAAAAGAAAAACTAGTTCATGGGCGAACGACGGGACTGGGGAAGCGAAGCCCTTTTGAAAGAATCTATTCAGGATCAAATTGACCTGTTTCTACTTCATGAACAAGCATAATGAAATTGTTCACTTTTATCTTAAAAAAAAAAAAAAAGGAATCAATCATTTTGTATTAAAATAATACAAAATGTCTTTCTTGTTATCGAAATCAGAAATAGATGGAAATAAATTATATCAACTAACAGTACCTGAACCATTATGGCAAGAAAAAGTTGATATTTTTAGACACTTTTTCATAACTATTGCCGATACTTAAAAAAAATTAATAAACTTACCTAATTATGACATTGTCTTACTAGTCTTCGACCCAAGATAAGAGGTGCAGAAAATTCCCTTTATTGGGTTGAAAGAGTAATGATGTTCGTTCCTGTTCGTCGAAAATTCCTAGGCTTGGTTTTGGTTTTCCAGATGTAATAACTTTTTAGACAAAAATAGAATTCAACACATTAAACATAATCAACGTTTATGTAATAACTCAAAATTTTCTAGCACGTTCAAAATAGGATTTACAACGAGGCCAAAATGCAGAATTAGTGCATTAATTTTGTGCAGTTGGGAATCTTAGTCCACCAAATACACGGGTGGAGATTTTAGTCCACTAATTAAAAAGAAGTCGCACATTTAGTCCATTTCTTACTTGAAATTCGAATTTTGGCCGAAATTAGATTTTGACCCGATTTTTGGGGATTTTGACCGACCAACATGCCACATATGTGCTGACTTAATTTTTATTTTAATTATAAAAATTAATAATGCCAAATGGATATTTAATTAGGAGGGGAATAATAAAATAAAAACAAAAAAAATAAAAACAAAAAAAAACGAAAGTAAGAACCCCAAGTTTTAAAGTATATACGTTAATTATAACTCAAGACTATTTTATAATATACTTCCTTAAGTAATGATGAGTTTTTCTATCTCGTTTACAAAATTGGTGGTGAAGATGGGGAAGATGTGTGGTTCATCGGTGAGTCTGAGATGCCAATTACCCACCGAATATTTGGAGGCCTTGGTGTCGATAACCTTCGACGAGGATCTCGCGAATCTAATTGAGGAATACAATTATGCGGCGGCGGCAGCGGCGGAGGCTTCGGCTTTCAAAATTAGGGCTTTCCTTTACGCTCCCAAAACCTTAAAAAAGGTGCATCCGCCTCCATCCATCGCCTCCTTCAGCAGTAGCGACGCCTCGCTGCCAAAACCGCCTTTCTATTCCTGCGGCGGCGGCGGCATGCTGCCTAGATGCCCGACCTTGAACAGCCGCCGATGCCCGACCTTGAACAGGCGGTGATGAAAGTGGGCCCACTCCTGCAAACCCTCCTCCTCGCCGAACCGCTGCCGCAGTGGCGCCACCCGCCGCCACCGCTCGATACCTACCAGATCCCGCCGCCACCGCTCGATACCTACCAGATCCCACCGCCGTCGGTGGTGGTGCCGTCTCCGGCGACGCCGGCGACACCCAATCAGGACCCGTTTCAGAGTATGATCAATTTCAACAACTGTGGTAGGGTTATGAGGCAGAGGAAGAGAGGGTTTTGTGAGGGGTCAGATAATTCGTCGTCCGTCGAGTTTAATTTCTGGCAGGAATTAGGTTTAGGATTAGGGAAATGAAGGGGTTCTTACTTCTTTGTTTTTTTTTTGTTTTGTTTTTTTTTATTATTTCCCTCCTAATTAAATATCCACTTGGCATTACTAATTTTTATAGTTAAAATAAAAATTAAGTCAGCACATATGTGGCATGTTGGCCGGTCAAAATTCCCAAAAATTGGGTCAAAATCTAATTTTCGACAAAAATTCAAATTTCAGATCAGAAATGGACTAAATGTGCAACTTCTTTTAAATTAGTGGACTAAAATTGCCACCCGTGTATTTGGTGGACTAAAATTCCCAACTTCACAAAGTTAATGGACTAATTCTACATTTTGGCCTTTACAACGAGCATACATAGTTCATAATATATTTGTGAACGGTTTCAAATTTATTCAAAACATTTTTTTAGCCGCCTTCACACTAACTCAAATAACTAGTTTCGTTCTAATTTCTTTTTTTCCATAAGGGTATAATGGTACTACCTTCGGGTGTAATTAGATAAATAAATGAGATAAATTTCATATAATACACTTAGATGAGACTTTATTTCTGATATAGCCTAGAATAAAGTTATACCTCCTAGGTGAAGAGTGAGGCTGAACTTTGAGTAGAGAGCTCAAGAAAAGAGCGGAGAAAGGAAAGCTCCAGGATTTATGGATGATACAACTTGAAATATCTTAGCAATGTAAAGTCCTTAGGTTGAACTGAGCTAAGGTACAAGTCAATAATCCATACATAGCTAAACAGGTGTCAAAATTAGAGACTGGGCTACATTACAAATAGATATTAGCTCAAGAATAAGATGAGGAGGCAAATACATGAGCTTGGGTCTTACAAGTCGGGTGAGGCCCATATCGTTATTGAGATACAATGGGGTCAAGCCCACCTGGTCTGGTCTCGAAAATGGATTCCAAAAGTTAAAGTTCCCAAGCATAACCCGAGGAGGGGGGTGGGGTGGATTGGAGTTTGTGTGAAGCTACAAGAATAAACATTTTAGGGATTGTGCGGTTTTACGAAGCGTCCAAGGGCTGACTCATTTAGATTTGAGAACAGGAGCTTATTAGACAGAACAAGCCATAAGGAGCTTATTCTTGGTTTTCACCGAACGGTTTAAAAGATCTTATTGATATGAAATAAGTTATAAGCACTTTCAAAAAATTCAACCAAGCACTGGTCTCAGAAAGTAAAGGGTCGGTGTTGAGGATCAGGTTGGGTTACTTAATTTGGTACAATTTTTTCAGTTTAATTTAAAAGTTGCACTAACATCTTATTTTGGGTTGGAGATGATGTTAAAAAGGTCTTTCATCCATTCAATCGGTAAATCTGACTGAAAGAATGAATAATGGAATTATGTTAATGATAATTTTAGTAAATCAAATTAGGAGCGGAGACATTCTAGAACGGGTTCTGCTGCGTTCTAGATATAGTCGTTTTAGATAGTCAAACTTTCTAGAACGATTATTTACCCGTTCTAGAAAGTTTGTTACCCGTTCTAGAAAGTCATCTTTCCGGTAAAGCCGGTTATAGGAACAACTTTCTAGAACGAATTTTAAAAAACCACATAGGTGCGTTGTACTCTTTTTCCTTTAACCAAGTTATATTTTTTTTATTGGGTTTTATTACTTGGAAAAGTTTTAATAGGAAAACAATGAATCACTATTTCACCCTTTAACTGGCACAAGAGGGAGTGTTAAAGAAAAAATATTAGTGGGCTTTTACCAACAACTAATGAAGGAAAATTTATGTATTTTCTATCTTTATGTATTATAGAAATATGTAATTTATACCCTATATAAAGGGAGTATTTGATGTATAAGAGAACCTTAATTTGCCCTGACCAAAGTAATAGGTTGATGCCCAGCCTCGGTGGATGTATATCTTCGGTTATTAGCCAAAACCCTACAGATACGCCACAACTCTTGCTTTGTTTCATGAAGTTTGAAGTGATACTCATCAACACTCTTGGATTCAGATCAGGCATAGTCTATGGTAGTAGAGAGGCGTTGAATAGAGCCAACCTCCTGGAGTTGCCTCTTTAGCTGGCGAAAGTCGAGCCATTCATTTTTGTAGTAGCACTTTTGTTGTCTTTTCCACTCTAGATTCTTGCGAAGCTGATGAACTTCTTCACACAGGGAAGTATTTTCTCTTTGAGAAGAAACTTCTCACTTCTCATTGAACAGAGATGGGTATTTCTCTTTAAGAAGCTATTTCTATGTGAGAGACATTTAAAGAATATATATTCATAGCACATGTGTATAGAAGAGGATGGTGATTAAAGGAAGCCCCCTTTTATAGATTTGAAAAATAAAATGCAGTCGTACAAGGGAACCCTTAAAAGGGGGAAACCCTAAAATAGATGAGAATGAAGACAAAATAAGGGTAATAGGTGGGCACAACTAAACAGGATAAACATGATTTCAAAAGAGGTCAGTTCACGATACAATACCAAAAATACTTAAAGATACACCTTGATCCAAGCTTACATAAAACTAAAACTATTACATAAAAAATACAAGCCCTAAACACCGTAGTCATGGGTACTCTGCTCGTCCCTTTTCTTCTGGGTTGCCTCGGATGGTATGTTCCCAGAGAGGTCTTCAAAACACTTCTCCCCGAATATTATCTGGTTGGGGCCCATCTCTTAGATCATCCAGAGCAGCATAGGTGGGGAAAGAAGTGGGATCAGGTAAAGCAATGGATAGTCCATGGTCTGTATGAGAGAGCCGAGTTGAAGCACTATCATGAAAAACCTGCAGAAGATGCTCAGCAAGTGAAGACGATCATCTTCCTAATCAAAATGAGACTTGAAGGTTCGGGTAGATCTTTTAAAGAAACTTCATGATAAAAACATCCAAAGGATTCTTGGAGAAGGCTTGCTTCTCAAAAGCATCCAGTCCAAAATGGTACTATACTTGAGGTTACTTAACAAGAAGTTGGGAATGAGAGAAAGCCCATTTGGTGATGCCGCGGGTGTGATGGATGAGCCCGAGCCCTTCTTCAGATCTAAGTTAGCTTGACCATAGAACACACCTTCATCCTAAGCTTCTTCATCCCATTTCACAACTTCCTCCTTGACTTTTCTCCAGCTCATCCTGAAGGCCCTTGATAGAAACGTCCTTCTCCTTGCAAAGGCGCAACAATTTTTTCTCCCTTTGCTTAAGAGTATCATGTATTTATATCAATTCCATGTTGAGGAGAGATCCCCGAGCCTGAGCAATAAAGATGGAGTTCTTGATGTCTGCCTAAAATAATAATAATAATAATAATAATAATAATAATAATAATAATAGAAAAGGAAAAATAATAATAGATGATAATAATACAAATTACGAACCTTAGATTTGTCTTGACACAACGACTTGATAAGCTCAGCGTCTTTCAATTATGGCACGATGATCCAGAGAGGGGAAAAGTCCTTGGATGAATTGAACAGTTATGGGTCCTCGCGCTTCTAAGACAAAAGTACTATTGAACAGAGTTTTGTTGGGATTCACAACTCCGTGCGCCGAACCCGAGTCATCACCACCTGTTCGGGTATGCTTATTGGGGTTCATGGGAAATTCGGTATGAATAGTCATATTAGTGATAGGGCTAGTCCTGACCTCTACCGAGGACTTGTTGTTGGTGGAAGAAATTTCCTTCCTGCACTCCGCGGCTAACAACTCCTTCATCATGGTGTCTAGAATGAAAAACTAAGAAACTATCTATGGACTAAAAGAGTAAATATAATAATAATACATACAATAATAATAGTTGTGCACCAATTTCTAAGGGGAAATGATCTTCTTCCTTATTATAATTGAAGAGGTTCAGAGTAAGATGGCAAAGTAGTCGATATAAGTTCAAAGGGGTATATTAAGCACTTAATAAACTTCTTTAGAGAATGGGACTAGCCGCCTTCACTTGAATAAGATTGGGAAAACTCCAGTTGTCGGAACAACGAACGAAGAAGTACTTCCAAGCCTTATTGGAAGACACTCTTTAAAGTTAGTAACCTTTTGCTTGTTAGAGTAAAAAAGTTGAATTGAAGGGGGAAATTTTGAATGTTTGGTCGCCAACCAAATCCCTAAAATCAACCTATGTTCATTAGGTAAAAATTGATATACATGGATAAGGTAAATTTTGGAAACTTCAACGGTGAAAGGATGAGGAGGTAGGCATAAGCCACCATGAAATTGATCAACAAAAACTGTTAGAAATCTAGTAGTGGGCTGGGATGTCCTAATATGAGAGCTTAGGTTTATGGAACCAAAGTTCTCAAGGATCTGGAAATACTTCCTTACTTCCTCTAAAGACGTGTCACTAAGGGTAGAAATAAAGGTATCGGGGTTGTCACCTTGGCTTGTAGAATTTTGTTCTTCTAAAGAAAAGAATGATGAGATCCTTATTGAGGAAAATAAGAAGAAGAAGACATTGTCAAAGATGAGAGGGAAATACCTTAGTTTTTCAAAAGGGATTTTAGTAAAGAAGAGTTTAAAAGAAAAGGTCTTGAGGATAATTTTGTTGATGACAGAAGAGAGAGATATAAAAGGGCTACCTATGAAATCTGCTGAGTCACGTATTTTCCACTTACGTGATTTAATAATTAATTGATTTATTTGTATTTTTTAATATTTTGACTTTCTTGCCAAGATTTAGTTATTTAGGAAAGATTTGATATTTATCATGTTTGATAATTAACATGTATATTGTTTAATCTTACCTTAGGTTGTAATTCTCTTTCTATTTGTTTGAAATCATATATTATTATATATATGTGTGTGTGTGTGTGTGTGTATTATTTAGGAGTTTAAGATTTTATCTTATTTCCTTATATTACATATACCTACAACATATTTTTTATATTTCTTTCCTTAGAGTAGATTTTATTTTTATAGGTAATAAATATTATTAGGACTCGAGAGATTCGATCTTATTTCCTAACTAAATAATTTCTTTCTTATTTTGTAGGTCTCTTATACAAGCAATGTATGCCTATATAATGCCGATGGATTGTTCACAATTGAATTACACCTTCAGAGAGATTAATCGAAGAAAAATCGATTGAGAATTTTATTCTTGCTGCAGTTTTCGCCTGAAATGAATGCGAATGTGAATGTCGCTAGTATCCAACATAACCTGCAGTCAGAATTATTTTTTTCCATATTTTCTACTGTTTTTGTTAAAATCTAATCTTGTGATTGTGAATCTTAGTTTTTGAAAGAGTTATACAGATTTAGATCATATCTACTCTTAAGGAGTTTTTAATTTATCTATACTTAGTAGATTACGAATTTTATAATCATTGAAATGCAAGTTTTAATAGTAAAGATTTTTGCTCTGTTAGCTCGACTATACGAATAAATTATTCTTATAATCAAAAGTTTATACGTGTATCTTTTAATTTCTGCTGCCATTTATTTTATACTCTTTACAACATACATTTGTTTTAACTAAAACTGTGAATTGAGGTATGCAATTCTTTCAGAATTTAGAGGATAAAGTAGACAAGATGACAGCCATCATATCAAAGGTCACATGGACATGAGATACAAAGAGGAGGGAAGATGAAAAGTCATAGATCACCCACAGTGATACTGAACTGATTCGGTTCACCTTAACTAATAGGAATAGTTGATACAACCTAGAATAAAGTCGTGCCTCCCAGGTGAAGAGTGAGTAGAGCTCATAAAAAGAGTGGAGAAAGGAAATCTCGGGTTTCTTAACTTTATGGATGACAAAACATGAAATATCTCAGCAATGTAAAGCCCTTAGGCTGGACTGAGCTAAAGAACTGGTTAATAACCCATTCTTAGCTAGACAGGTGTCAAAAGTAGAGAGACTGGGCTACAATATGAATAGATCTCAACTTAGGAATAAGACAAGGAGGAAGAAAAGTGAGTGCAGGTCTTACGAGCTGAGTGAGGCCCATATCATTATTGGGATATAGTGGGGCCGAGCCCACCTGGTCTAAACTAAATTTATAAGACAAACGCATGAAACTGAGCCAAATAAAATGATTTATGATAATTTAAGCTGATTGTCATGTTAAAGAAAGTTGAAGAAACATAGAAGGATTTATGTGGTGGTTAGGAAAGTCTAAAATAGGTCAGACATGGCTGATCTGATCTAGAAGGAAAGCTAAATCATATTAGTCTCGTGCTTAAGAGTAAGATCAAACCTCAATGGTTCGTTTGTTTATGGGTAGGGCAAAGGTATAGTGCTCCTTAGCAGAATGGTCAGAGATGATCTTTGTAAGCCAAACTGAATAATTAGGTTGCAGGATTTATTACAAAGCTCTAAAAAAGAAATAAGAAGAAACGAACTAGCATAACTTATTATTGAGTAGCTATGTTTATGAAGAGCTGAAGATCTTAGGATTCTCTGGAAACAAGCCTAGTGGCTATAATGGTTGGTGATTCATGAGATGACTTTTCAAAATCCTCGAGATCCCAACTAAATAAGATTAGAGATGGTTTACCAGAAAACCCTCTGGTGGTCCCTTTCTAACTTGTGGGTGTAGGTGTTTCAATTCGGGTGTGTATCACATGAAAGGAAATATATGAGCTTTTATTTATAAAACACCGTCTTTTATTGGAGTCATCTGGTCTTCCATCCACTCAATACATGTGTCATCATTGTAGTTAAATAAACTTGATAACAGGTTTTTTTTTTTTCCAAAAAAATAATTAAAATTTTTGCCACAATGCTTTAGCATAAAATATGGTTGTTTGTTCTTTTGGGATTTTTCTTGCCTTTTGATTTCAAGATATCATGCATAGTTGTGCTCGTCTTTCTTGGAATCTGGTCTTCTTATATTCTGTGGAGCTTGGGTTTTAATGTTAGCTAAATTCTTAGTGATTATATATGGGGGTTGTTCTGTTTATTTATCATTGAAGCGTTATGAATTACACTATTGTTTCACCATAAGTGTGTATAAATTTAATGTTAGTATGAATGAAATTTAATAGATTTAGTTTGAAATTTGATATTATTAGTATGAGGTTTCATATTATCAATGGAATTTCATACTGTACAGTATGAAATTGATTTTTAAAGAAAAAGTTGACAAAATTAGTATAAAATTTGACAAAGTAGTATAAAATTTAACTCCGCAATGCAGTATGAAATTCCACGACGTAGTATGAAATTCAACAGTGGCGGTGACCGGTTTGAATCTCACGATGGTGTAATATGAAATTCAACAATGTAGTATGAGATTCGTCACGTAAGATATTTAGCATACTATGTGAGACTCGACTGGAGACCGATAATTGACAGCAACGACCGATGGTGGCTGGTGATAATGACGACGGGTAATATAAAATTTCACAATGTAGTACAAAATCCCACAACATAATATGAGATATCATGATATATTATGAAATTGGTTAGTAAGGTCAATTAGTCCTCTTATGTAGCAGTTTGAATTAAATGAGAAGTTAAAATTTCAATGTATTGTTAGAGAAGAAATAATACCCTAATGAGCACATATGAAATGACCCAATTTTTTTGATGTATTTTGGCATCCACGGTGTCCTTAAAGTAAGTTGGGGTGCTAATAGGCGAGTCATTTGATAAACTCCTTTTATTCTTATGGCCACATTTCGTAACTCATCCCTTTTTTTCCAAATATAATTTGATTTCTTATCAAGAGAGACTATTTTCACCTCATCTTCTCCTAAAATTACATTCTTTTTTATTTACACAAATAGACTCTAATGACTTGACATAAATATCGTTACATAAAATAGGGGCTCTAATAAAATTTCGAACATATTACTTTTGTGTTAAAATCTGACCCAAACAACCATAAAGCCAAAAATCTCCTACCATTATATGAAAAAATTATGTAGAATTAATGGACATGCTATAATGATCATGGACTATATCGATCTTGGACCCCCTCTATTGTTATTATTTATTTCATTGGCTTTACCTAAAAATGGGTTTCATGTCTTCCCTTACACTCGAAATATGTACCTCCTGACTAAAGTATTGTAGATTATCCGAATAAAAGATGTTTAGTTGGATATGTTTTCACATGATTATGTGATCAAACCACAAAAATTACTACAAGAGAGAGACGAATAAAGGAGTAGAGCTCACGATCAGTCTTGGAGTTTTTGTGGTTTACCTTTTCAACTTGGAGGCTCATAGGATTTTATAAGATTTAATTTTGTTTCGGACTATGGAATGCATTCTTTCCTTTTTTAATCTAGGATAGACACATGACCAAACACATGACCACTTTAGTCGTGTGTAACCACTTGGGTAGTTTACGTAATTGCACACGGATGGGCACGACCACAATCATTCTGCTCATGCCCTGCTCATGCATGCATGGTTTAAAGCAAGCACGAGCCTATTTTTGTCCATCTAACATCTTTCGGGCTCTTCTCGTACTCGTATATTACATGGTATTTCGATTAGGGTTCGAAGTCGTGCTTAAGAAAATTGCTCCAAAAACTATAGAATATGACATAAATTTCTACAATACGATTGGAGCCTAATATATTCCAAAAAACGTAAATTAGTGCCTAATAACATGCTATGTGCAATTTTAATCTATACAAATAACCCAAACTATGCTCGTGCAAAATCACAATGTAATAACTAAGTACAATTTATTACTCACTAATTAGCTTATAAATTCTTAGAACAATAATATACACATGAGTTATTTCATAAAATAATTGAATAATATTAAGGAATACTCTTGATAACACACCGGAGAAAGTCGGGGTCTCCTCACATGTTAAACAATGAATGTGAGAGCCTTGCAGGCTAACAACAAAATAGTAAAGAGACATAAACTAAATAAGCCATAAAATACAAGACTAGTTGTCATTTTAAGTTGTAGGTCGAGCTAAACTAATTAGTATTTGATCCTACATACATGATGCTTGAAGGCTTAATTACAAATCATAATGAATCTTGTACACAAAGGCTTGATTGCAAGCAATGAATGTTGTTTTGGAGTTAACCTTTTCTTTTTTCTTGTGCTTTCCTGCTTATCAGGCTCTTCATGAAATGGACATTTATAGATGCAATGTAACTAAAGTACCGCGAGTTCCCTCCTGGTAGTGACCGATCTTGAGAGACTATACCATAGACCCAGGTGCACCTTGCAAGGTGCACCATGTAATTTAATTTATCATCGCATATAACTGACATATATCATCACATATAACTGGTACATATCATCATATAAAACTGATACATATCATCATAAATAATTGAAATTCTAAATCTAAAATCTAAAATACTAAAATTTAAAAACAAAACAAACCTAAAACAAAAAAACTAAACCCTAAAAATAGAAAATTAATCACTAAAATGAAAAACTAAACCCCGAAATTGAATATTAACTCTAAACCCTAAATTTCTATCATATATCATCACATATAATTGGTAGAATGTTAGATTTTTACCGGGACCCTAAAATAGAAAATTAAATAAAAAAATAAAAAACTAAACCTTAAAATGAAGATTAAACCCTAAAATGGAAAAGTAAATCCTAAACTCTAATTTTTTGTCACATATCATCACGTTTAATTACCATATATCATCACGTATAACTGTCATATATCATCACGTATAAATGAATGATAATAAGTTTTTACAGTGTGCACCTAATAAATTGTCACCGATCTGGGGCTTTTATCTGATAGATAAGAAAGGTTTCCCCGCATTACCTTCGAATCCTAGGATGATCGACCCCTTAGTAGTAAAGGATATTATCATATAAATGCTCATATGAACTCTTTAGGTATTGAACCGTTCTTATGGAAATGGATCAATATTCTTCAAGTTAACTTCGTCATGTGTCATGAATGGGACCTCATTGATGGCCAACAAGACTGTGCGACTTTAAATTTCAAAGTTTGACATCTTTTAGGGTATGTTTGAACTATGATTTGTTGAGATTTTGAATCCGAGTATTCAAAATCTTGGAGTATTTAGAATTCTGTAAATAATTAGAATCATTATTTATTGTAGGATTGAGAATCATTTACATTTTATTGTAGATGTCAGATAATTTCTGAAAAGTAGATGATATTCTATTATTATATTATAATTATTTAAAATTTTAAAATGATAAAAGTGGGAAATGATGTGATTGAAGAGAGAGGAATGCTAGAGAATATGGTAAATAGGATAGATATAGGGTAGATATTAGCTTTTAGACATTTTAAATTGAGTATTTAGATTTTGAGTCTTATAAGGTATTCCGTATTCGCAATCCAAATCCGGTATTTAAACTCCTACTCCAAACATTGCTTTAAGTAGACGGCTGCTCGTGATTATATTTGGAGAATCTTGATTAAGTCAAACACTCTCTAGAAGATATTATGAGTGTCTGGTTCGAGCTCTGCTTGAAGCTTTCGCTAGCAAGTCGGCAAATTATTACATACACCCTAGTGTATGATTATGTACACTTAGATGAGTTTCTAAGTTCAAATTGATGAACTTGTGTGTGTAATGATAAATATGTTTGTCAAAATTATAAACTTTTCTATTCAAAGTAGTGTTCAAAAAGTTGGAATAGGTGACTCCCCACCGCCCACGCCTACCCCTAGACGGCCGAATTAGGCATTGACTCCGTAAATTGGCACTTAGGCGACACAAAACCACTTTTTTTTTTTTTTTTTTTTACTAAACAAAAAATACAAGACATTAAGTTGTAGTTTTCTCTTTGTATTTTAATTTAAATGAGATTTAATTTAATTATTGAAGTATGAAACCTAATTTCTTAGAAGTTTGTTTGCTTATGTTAATTACAGTTTGATGCTTAGGGTGTTCATTTGTAAATTGAAAGTGAAGATGATATGAAGATGTTCGTAGTTAAAAACACGAAAATTGAATATTAATAATGCAGACAATGTGTTTGATAAAAGTTCTCAAAGAAAAACTTTGAAAAAACTAGTTGATTTTTATTGATGATAAACTTATATTATGTAGTATGTTTGCAGTTTTATTGTCATGTAAATATATCTTGACTTGATATTCAACATTTATGCCTAAATATTTGAATAAAATAGGATATTTATGTTTAAAATCTATGACACATCTATGCGATAAACGCTCGTTCGCTGCCTAACGATTTTTAGAACCATGAATCAAAGTGATGGATTTTTGAATGAAATTGTCAAACCTTTTGTTTTTAAATTGATAAATTTGACTATTTTTTAGTACAAACCGATGAACATTTTTTTTAAACTGATGAACATTTATGTCAAGTATATATTAAAGGTGATAAATGACGTACATAGGGTTGGCAATGTAGCAGGGTTGGCCGGATAGTTGAGTGCCTGGATCTGCCACGTGCACTTGACCCCTTGTCCCGACTTGGCCATGCCCTGCATTGGATCCTTCACAACTGTCCCGTGTGAGTTAGGTCAGACTCGCCCCACCCTGTTTTATCGATGCAACATGAAATTTTCAAGAATCCACCTTTTCCCTGTCTAAAGAAAATTTGGGGACAAAAAAGGGAGAATGAGAAAAGGGAATACACCAACACAAACAAAAAATAAAAACCAAGATGAAATAAAAATGATTAATAATGGCCATTGAAACATAAAATAAATAACATTAGAATCATTGTTGATTCTTACAAATATTTCTCAATTTTTCCTTAAGTTTACAACAAATTCAAGGGAAATTACAGTTATTGTCGTGGTGGTGGCGAGCTGGAGAAGGCGGGCGAAAGGTGGAGACGAAACAACAGAGGTAATGGTAGACTTACAAAGAAGTGGAGTGACCGAAATCTTGCAATGAAGCTGCGAGCAAAGGTTATGTATGTATGTATGTATGAATATACACACACACATATATACACACACATATAAAAAAACCTCTAAGTGACAGGTCAGGTTGGGGCAGTTACTATATTCAGTCTTGCTCCATAGCGGTTAGGTCGGCCCCAAAAGCCTCGAGTGGGGTGGGTCAAGTTCATATTGCCATTCCTAAGTGTATATTATACTTGAAAGCTGAAGAAGATAAGAGTGAGTTGTGCACATGAACTTTATTACTCTTGGACCAGACTCATTGGCCTAGTCCAATAACCCTATAATTAAGTTTAATGAAGTTAATCATTTATATCATTTATAATAAATTAATCAGTCTCGTTCTATTGCCCGTTATTAGTATTTTAATAATGTCAGTCTGCATATATAATAGAAGATTATTAAATATAAAGGGTGGATTAATACAAATGATGGGGGCAAGTTTAGTAGGATAATAGTTGTTGAAATTATATCCCCTACAGGTCACGAGCACCCTAACTGTCATAAGCAGGGAACTAGTTTAGTTCCGACAAACTAATAACCTATATTTTAAACCTCACATCCATACAACTAGAGGTGTCAAAACTGGTTACAGTTATCCGGTTAACCGTAGTAATCATTGACCAGTTACGGTTAAATGTTGATTGTCGGTTTCGGTTAAAATTGTAACCGCCAACCAAACTCCAGCAGTTCGGTTTTGGTTAAGGTTTTTGGCCAATCGAAACTGCCGGTTAACCGGAGAGAAAAAAAATAATTGGCGGCGGTTTAACTACCGGTTAAACTGCCCGATTTTTGACCGTTTGAAATCAACGACTCAAATCAAATAGCTTTTGATCATCAATGATAAAAAAAGTAGTCGTTATGACTTAATCGTCGGTTAACCGGTTAACCAAAACCGGCGGTTACAATGGCTATTTTTTCAATTTTTTTTTAAATCAATTTCTACACCTATAAATACCCCACTCTCCAACACCAATCCTCACACCAATTCATCTTTACTATTATTCTTCTTCTCTTATATTTTCAAGCTTGAATTGAAGTTGTTAATTTGTGCAAAAAATAGTATCAACAATATTCTTCTTCTTCTTAACCTCATTTTACTTAATCTTCTTCTATAATACTATTATGCCAAACTCTTCTCGTAATATCAATACTAATACTATTCGAGAATCTCTTCGACTCCGAGTCTGAGGATCTCGACGAGAACCTTCGGCCGTTGACGGAGATTATGTTCCCGACGACATGATGGCAGAAGAAGTTGAAAACTTACATAATCAAACCAACTTCGACGAGCAAAATCAAACCAATTTCGATACAAATTTACCCACCTCCGATAAACCCGAATTGCCGGCCACCGTCAATTTGGATGAAAATGAGGAGAAAGCGGGTGATAGGCCACCACCTCAATCAAAATTGAATGAATATCAATCCCCCATCTTCCGATTGTATTTCACAAGAACGACGGTCAATGGTGAATCTCGGGCACAATGTAATTATTGCAAGAGTCACTACGCCATCGGTTCTAAAAATAATAGAGGTTACAAGTCGCTTAAATACCACATGGAGAAGAAGCATCCCGACAAATATGGCGTTGTACAAATAAACTTCTCATCTTCATCAACCGCCAGCGCCGGCACCAACGGCCAATTTACGAGTTCTAATTTATTTTAATATAGCGAAAGTGGTCATAGAAAATTTCTTGCAAGATTTGTTTCCATTTTGGGTCTTCCTTTTAATCATGCGCACAGTAGTAATTATAAAGATTATACTAGAGGTGCATTTAATCCATCTAGCACTAGGATTTCACGAAATAAAGTTACTCACGATATTGGAAAAATGGTTGATGAGTATAAGTTGAATTTGATTTCAATATTTGATAGTTTGTCACAAAGTGTCTCTATATGTTCGGATATTTGGATGGATTCCCATTATAATAATAATTATATGGGAATTACATGTCATTTGATTGATAATTCATGGACTTTACAAAAACGTTTAATTGCATATAGAGAGTTTAATAGTTCGCATAATGTGTTGAATATTTCGCCAAATATCCAATATTTTATCCGAGTATCATTTATGTAACAAAGTTTTTTCAATTTCATTCGGTAATGTCGCTGCTAATACGGCTAGTTTAGATTTGTTAAAAAAAATTTGACAACCTACTATTGGCAGTAAAAATTTTCATGTTAGATGCATTTGTCATATTTTGAATTTATGTGTTCAAGATAATTTAACTACTTTTAGATCTAAAATTGCCCCGATTAGGAGTGAGGTATTTCATATAATCAAACATGATTCGGTTGCAAAAAAAAAATGGCAAAAGTTTTGCCGAAACAATGGTTTGCATCCAAAAAAAATTCAATTGATGTGTCAAATTGTTGGAACTCTACTTATAAATTATTTAATGATTCTTTTGAATATAGAGAAGTATAGTGTACATTTTTTGCTAATCAATATGTCGATTTTATTTTATTTACCAATGCGTGGGGTGATTGTTATAATATGATATCCTTTTTAGAAAAATTTAACGACGCCACCGTGACTTTATCCAGTGTTTATTATCCTACCTCCACACTACTTCTTGGTCAATGTATTCAAATTGTACTTATTAGTAATTCTTTACTCGATCCGCCTGAATTGGGTGAATGTATTGCTAGTATGTTGAGTAAATGAGTCAAATATTTTCTCTACATTACCGATGTTTTTTTGATTGCAAAGTTTTTAGACCCGAATTATTGGATCGAGGGTTTAGAAAGTTTATTCAAAGTTTATTATGAAGCATTAGAACCTTTTTTACAAACTTCAGATATTGAAGTTCCTAACTCTATTAGTGTTGCTCACCAAGTAAAACAATTTTTAAGACATATTTTTAATGATGACAATCAATCTAGTGATGTTAATGTGTCCCCTTCTTCCCCTTCCCCTTCCCCACCACTTCTAATGTAAGATCATTGTTCAACGACCCTCGACAAGCTCTAACCCCTTATACTAGGTTGATTGAGGATACTAAGCGAAAATGGCAAAGGCTAGTGCTAGTCGAACAATGAAATTAGAAATTTATTTAGGGGCTTTTGAAACGAGTAGTATCCGAAAAAAGCCCGATGGTACTAACGATCTTGTGCAGTTTTGGTCGAAAGTGGACACTATTCTTTCTACACTCTCTACGACTTTCAAGGAGGTTCTCGCCGTTCCCGTTTCAACAGTTTCTGTTGAACAGGCCTTAAGCACGAGAGACTTTGTGTTAGATGATCGTCAGTCTAATTTATTACCCAAAAATCTTGAAAATCAAATGTTGATGAATGATTGGGTCAAAGCTAAAAAATGAGAACAAGAAATGCAATTGGATGAAGGTGAAGAGAGAGACTATTACGATACCAATTCGGAAAGCAACGACAACGACGAATAAATGAAGACGAGCCTCCTCCACTATCCACATAACGTAGGTAAATAAGGTAAGTATAAGAACTACGTGGACTTTGATTCCTCCGCGAGCATACGTAGACAAGTTAATTCTAATATTAAAAGTTAAAAATTAATTTTAATTTCTAATATTAGAATTAAAATCGAATCCTTTTTCTTTAAACTCATTATTTTTTTTTCAAAATAAAAAAATCGAACTACGTGAACTTTGATTCCATTACGAAGATACATAGGCAAGTTAATTCTAATATTAGAAGTTAAATTTTAATTTTAGTTTCTAATATTAGAATTAAAATCAAATCCTTTTTTTAAACTTATTTTTTTTCAAAATAAAAAAAAATCGAACTACGTGGACTTTGATTCATTTACGAGGATATGTAGGCACGTTAATTCTAATATTAAAAGTAAAAAATTTTAATTTTAATTTCTAATATTAGAATTAAAATCAAGTCATTTTAAAAAAATATATATTTTTTAAAAAAAATTTTACTTCAAAAATTTAATTATTCAAATTTTATTTTAGTTCTCATCTATTTTCTCATTCTAAATCCATTTAAGTTTTTAATTCATCTCAATTATTCAAATTTTATTTAAAATTTTAAACTTAATTTTAAAAAAAAAGGGCGATTAACCGACCTTAACCGTAACCTTAATCGGTTCACCATCGGTTCGATTACGATTAAGGTTCGACCGGATAATTTAACCGCTGATTAATTAACCGACCAGTTTTAACTTTTTTTACATGTCTACATACAACACACCTATATGGCTAATTGTAAATGTATAATAATTTAATTTATTAAATATATAAATTCAAGATATGTGTAATATCACATGACTTGCAAATATACTTATTGATATGTAACACAAAAATTAACCGAGTGATTAAAGAGCTACTAATCCATAGAATGCTTTTTTTAATAAGCATTTTGGCATAAAACTATTTATAAGTTGCTACAAATTCATAGTAAAAACATCAAATTTGTAGAAAATAAGTCTAATTGAAACGTGCTCATGTCAAGCAGACAATCAGACAAATCCCTAAAACTAAATTTTAAAATCAAAAAATATAAAAACTAAATTTTAAATCAAACAATATAAAATATAGCAAGAAAAACTGAAAACCCTTAACGAAACTCAGAAAAAAAAAATATATTCAAATGAACAAAAAAACACTAAGAAATTTAAAACAAATAAAAAATATAAAAAAACCTAAGAAAAATTAAATTAAATAAAAAACTAAGAAACAACCTCAAAAATTAAAAAGAAAATAGACTAAATTTTGGGCTTTACCTAAAAGAGGGTGGGCACAATTTTTTTTGTCAATTCTATTTGATTACTTGTGATACAATAGTGTAATTTGATGGGCAAATGCCAAGAACAAATAAATAAAGTGAAATTAGGAAGAAAAACAAACAAATTTGCTACAGGCCTAGATAAACGCATCACTTTATTTCAAGCGTAGCACACAAAATTCGTGTATCGCTCTGTAACTGTAGCACACGGAACATTCTTTCCGCATTGCCATTTGTCCCCACATGCACAAAATTTCTCTCTGCTAGGCGGGCACTCAGTTTGTTACACTGCACAGCCTCTGCATATATACGTATATAGTTATACATACTACACGCTCTTTCTCTCTCTCTATCCATTCACGAAAGTTTATAGTTGATTTTTGCTGTTGGCTCTCAGGCTTCATCAACAATCGGATTAAAATGTTTTACTCTCACCAGCTACTTGCTCGCAAAGCTCCGCTCGGCCAGATATGGTAGAAATCTTTCCTTTATTCGCTCTGTTTTTTTTTTCCCATTCTTCCTACCTTCTGTGTTATACTTGCTTCTAGATAGAATCAATAAAGTTGTATTCCATTCGTAATATCATGACTTCAGCTATAGCGTTGAGTTGATTCGAGCTGTGTGAAGCATGAAGATGGAGATTCTGTGACCTCTGTTATGTAGCGCGAAACATGATTTGTGCTCTGTTTTGATTTTGAATCATTTGATTTCAAATTTTTATCTGGAGTTTTATGGAGTTATGTTGTTTCTGCTGTGTGAGTCTTTGTCCTGATTTTGCTCGTGGAGATTTTGTGTGTGTGGTATTCAATTTTGATTTTAGCTTCACCCTACTCTGCTTTGGACGCGTATTGGAACCAGAACATATTGATGCGAAGAAAAGCAAAATGGACCTTAAATTTTGACGCGAATGTGGTTATTGCTGGAAGAGTTTCTTAACTTTGTTTTCTATTATGTATTTTAGATTCCTTTTTATTTTCATGAATTAAATTCTCACTCTGTCTGTTTGGGTGCGTTTGAAGGATGGCGGCGACGATGCATGCTAAGATCCACCGAAGAAAGCTAGACAAGCTCAACATTATCAAAATCTGGTAAGTTTTATCCTCCAAATATTTTTTGAAAAGCAATTTTAATGTACGAGTCTTCACTTCTCTGATTCCCCGCTGATTTTGTTACAGCGAAGAGATTTTGAATCCTTCAGTTCCCATGGCTCTCAGACTTTCGGGAATTCTCATGGGTATTTCATTTTAATTTCAATTTCCGTTCTGTAATTATTTTATTTGAATTTTCTTAACAGTCATAAACATTCCTTTTCTGTATAAATTTTCAGGTGGAGTTGTAATTGTTTATGAAAGAAAAGTAAAACTTCTCTACGGTAGGCTTCGGTTACTCCAATCCTGTTTTTCCTACTCCTTTTCCTTCGCTCCGTTTTCTGGTGCAAATTCCCTTACGATGTATACCCACTATAAGTTTTTTCCTCTGTTTTTTATTCACTTTACGGTGTCGTTTTGCAGATGATGTCACCCGCCTGCTGGTAAGAAAATTAGTTCTCGCCAATAAAATCAATTAATCTTCTCCTCAGTACCCCTTTTCCCCCCTAACTAGGTTTTCTTATCATGACTCGATTAGGATTTGCTGTTCTATAATTTTGAAATTACTGATTCTTCTCAGGTGGAAATAAACGAAGCTTGGAAAGTCAAAGCTGCTCCATCGGATCCAACTAGACTTCCCAAGGGTAAATCTCAAGCCAAGTGAGTCTCGTCATCCTTTATTTTCTCTCTGCTGTTGTTCTGAATGAACCTTGAAATTCCTCACATATTTGCCAGAAATTCCGATGTTGGGTAATTTTACGAAGTGCAACCGTGTTATTATCTTAGTTATAGAAAGTAGAAACATGGCTTAAAATATGGGCACACTGTTGCATCAAAGCTATCATATACGCAGGGGGAAACTGCAAATTGTGTTTTGATCCAATCTAACGCTCCTAACGACGAGATGGTTACATTTTATTCATGAGATGGCTTGGATTTTATATTTTATTATTTTGTTTTGTTTTGCTGTGCATCACATTCTGAATAGTATTTTAAATATTGCACGTGTAGTGGTTGATGAAAATCCTCAAGAAACTGACATTGGGCCTTGATTTTAACAACCTTTTCCGCTAGATATGAAGCTGTTACGTTACCACCGAATACTAGAGACGAATTGGAGGATATTGAGCGGTCGTTTCCATGTACCACCATTATGGATTTTCAACAGACCTCCTATATTGCCATGGTATTAAATATTAGATCCTCATATTATCTAGTTTGTGAATAATATCCTACCTGTAAATATGGAAGTGCTTTATGAAAGTTGGAGGTATCACCGATAGCTTATTTATGTGCTTACAAATAGTAAGATGAACAAAATGATATACTTTGCCTTTCTGCAAATGTGAGAACCTGATGTTTCAAATTTTAAAGGGGCTTGTTTGCTTCTATTCAATGATGGAAAAATTATATAAATCACATTGCCCCGGGTGCTAACACGGAATTTACTTACGTGCAGAGACTGGATAATTTTGATGACCCCCATTTAAATCAAAATGTTCAGGGTGATCTAAACCAGGACCACCATCAAGGTATCCATAGTTCTTTTAAATTGGGGGCATCATTTTGCTTGCCATTTCTTCCCCAGTTTTATAGTCGGTACTAACCCTCTCATTCCCTATCTTATTTATTGCAGCTGATGCTGCTAATATTACCTTAGGTGATAATTATGATTCACATCAGCCGGATACCACTACATTCCATCGCTTTGAAAGGTGAAATACAAACTGTAACTTAGGTGTTCTGTTATGTCTAAAAGCTCAACATTCAGCAACTTCCCTTCGTTTATTGGATACGGAATGGGGGTGTTTTATGACTAATAAAGCATCAATTTTCTTATCTTAGACTTAAGTTTCTCTTGTCTGGAATGTAACAGGTTTGATATACAAGGGGACGAGGGGACACAATTGAATTTTACTCCACCAGAGCAAACTGAGATGCCTAGTCTCATACCCTCACCACCTCGTCAAGAGAAGCTTCATAATAGTAAGGAACCAATGAGTATAGCGGTAGCCAGTTAATATAAATAGTTCAGGTGCAAGGGTATATTTACTAATTTGTTTCGTTCTTTAAAAAGCAAAAATGCGCAAAAGATAAAGAAAGCTTGTAGGCAGCCTAGCCTCTGAACAATTAGGCACATACAGAAGAAAAAACAGAAATTGGATAAACGTATTTCAGGACCTTATCTAAAATTAGATTCCCGCATTGCTGTTTTTCAAATGTACTAGCCTTTGATTAACTGGGGAAGGTTTGTTCTGCTAGTTGCTTCATTATCATCATTTACTTGCTGAATTACTTGTGTTTTGTCTCCCTGGCAGAAACAACCTCATGATGATGCCACATTTTCATTTATATCTGTGAATAGGATGAGAATAAATTTGACCCTTTCTGTATACATCACCTGGATTTGAGGTTTTTAATTCTATCTTAATTTTATCGTCTGGAATTCTTGTAGGTGATGAAATCCAGGAACAACATCCTGAGGAACGAGTCATGCAGCTATCTGATGAAAGCAAGGAAGCTAAACCGGTAGTCTAATATTCATATAAACAAATAATGCATCGGCATATGTGTGTTGATTCTAAAGATTTTATTTCTGGCGCTAGCAGGATCAAATTAGGCGAAGGGTTGCTCGAAGGAGGGCAAAAAGATCTGCAGCTCATGCAATGGACTATGAACAAACTGTCATTCCTGGTCAGATATATCAGTCTTGGCTTCAGAATTCCTCTGACCTTGTGAGAGGAAGGAAACGACAGGTGATACTTGTGCCATTTTTTGCAACTATTAATATGAACCTATTAAATTGTTTTTTTCTTCTCAAATCATAAAGCTAAGCCAAAGACATTAAGTAGTAGAGTAGTGTCATAAGCAAAATCTTACCTTCTGTGAATGCACCATTAATAGTTTCGTTTTCCATTTAAATAGGAAATAGCTTAAGTAATCTGAGATGAATGGCATTTGAATCGATTTGCAGCAACCCATGGATGCGTTGTCTATGATGAAGATATCTGCTCTGATGGACCTGCCTTCTGTTGTACTGGTGGAGAAGTTAGTTTCGAATGGAAATAGACAAATTCATTATCCGACGCCCCTGTTGGAAGTGTGGATTAGAAGTACACAGCCTCCACATGATTCACCATCTGGTCTGATTTTCTTGACTCTGTGTGCACAATATTACTTCTAAAAGAATAAAGTAATTTTTTATTTTGTTTCTGTTTTCATACAGGACGAGCATCTCAGCCTCAGCCACCGGAACCGTCATCATCATCTCCACCAGAAAGAATGCACTTTATGGAACCAATGGGAGATGTAAGCCACCCATATTTCTCTTTTGAACTTTCCGGTCTTAAAAAAAGGGTGTCATTTTGTCTAATTGAAAACTTGAATTATGAAGCCTTTTGAAGATTTTCACACCAGAGTTGACTCCCTGTCAACGAAAATTTCCATTGAGAAACAAAGAGCAAATGGCAATATTGATGAGATGATGCCTCCAGAGATATTAATTGAGGAGCTCAGGAACAACTTTAAAAACAACGGGTTGGGGATAAATGAGGCCAATGGAGCGAGTGCGTCTAAAGCCAACTTTATGGCCACCCCAGGAAATTCTGGTACGCTAGTGTTTGTGTGAAAAGTACAAAATATTCGTTGTCAATTATTAACTATACCCTTAAATCTTTTTTTAAAGAATAGAGTGATTATATCTGCTACATAATTTCTTTCTTATTTGATACTGTTTTTGGAGATGATTGATTATCCTTGGATATGCTATATATTGTTTTTATGTCAACGGCATAGTTATTTTCTATGCTTCCTAAATCCTAATGAACAAAATTTGTGTACCTATGATGTAATAGGTGACGAAATAAGGTCGATTCCTAGCTCAGGGTCTGGGCATGGTTTCTTCTCACACAATTCAGAAGTCAATTCAGGACGGTAAGTTTGCAAAAGGATAATCCAGGTTATAGTGAGATTAGAAATTAGAGAACATAACCCTTGCAGACGTAATTCAATGGATATAATAATAAAATGCATAAATACTTGAATTATGTTTTAGTCCGAAAAATAAGCCAGATTATTGAGTTCTTGGTTAACTATGTGTTCACACTGTTCAGTTCCAGCAAAAAAAGACCCTTTTCTGCTTCTAAGAACAGTGGAAGTGGCCTTGAACCAGTAGCTGAGGAGCTTCCGTGGCAGCATTCGGATCCAAACTTTAAGTTAGCTAAACTATCTGAAAATGCGTTTACACCGGATCATGGTAACTGAACCTCAATAGTTAAATTGCTACTCAGTGCTGTTTTTTGGCAGTTTGACAATGTATATAATTACTCAAGTCCATCTTGTGAATCTTGCAGATCTTTTGGTAGAAACTGGACCAACACAAACACAAAAGCATCCAATCATTAATCAGCCACTTGACCAAATAACTGATTCCATCAGAATGTAATTAATCTTCAATTTTTTTGAGTACTTAATCTGTGATTGTTGGATAAGAGTAATTTTACAATAAATTTAACTGGTTGATGAGTACAGGCATTTTAAGGCTCATTTCGACACACCAGGATCTGCCAAAGTAGAATCTATAAACCACTTAGCTTATGGGATGAACAAAAAGAGAGCAGCATGTCTTTTCTACCAGACTTGTGGTATATTCATTCAATCCCTAAAATTTTAAATATCAATCTCTTTACACTGTCAGCTTTATTGCAATAATGTTGCTGAGTCATTTCACAGTTCTTGCTACACGAGACTACATAAGAGTCGAACAAAACGTACCTTACGGGGACATACTAGTCTCCAGAGGTCCAAAGATGTGAAGAAAAAAACAGGAAGAGTTGAAGCAGATGCTTTTGGCTTCAGCGAAAGTGAGTTAAATAAGCTTTTATGAAATTTAGGCATAGTTTCTTACTTATTTGGAGCAGCCCTTTATGTGGAAGTTCCTTAATTTTTGTCTTATCATTTATTTTTATGCTCTTCGATCAAATTTATTATTGTTGGAAAATATGTTGATGAGTGATGATACAGGAATTTGAACTCAATTATATAGGATTATAAAAGCTAACATATTAGTGATTGAAATGATGGCTTGGAGTTGAGGATTTCATGTCATTTATAACAAATCCATTCAGGTTGTTTGGTTGAACTCATTCTGTGGTGGATTTCAAATCTTGTAAGCTATTTTTGAAGTTTCATAGGATTTCAAATTCAATTATTCTGGTGTCATTTGAAACAAAATAAATTTTCCATATTCAGGTGTCGGCAAATGATCGAACCATTTAGTTAAGTGATATCATGAATTTTTTCAGATATAAAAATTATATAAAGAATTGAAAGGCAATAATTTTATAGCTTGACTTATAGGTGCTTTTACAAGAATGAAAGATAGTAACATGGCCTGCATTATTGCATAGCCAGGGGACAGGCAGTTAGTTGATTGGTCCAAAATAATTTCGCTCTAATAAATGATTGGGCGTCGAAAACTTAAGTACGATTAAGCCCACCTATTAAATACTGGGACCTATTGATGTTATGGTTCAAAAGTATACAAAACACTCGAGGCTTAGCTCCATTCGAGCTCCACCCCGAGCAAAACATATTATTTTTACAGGGACAAAGAGTTTTTTTTGTTTTTTTTTTTAATAATGTAAATATTTGTTTTGAAAAGTATGATTTTAATTATAAAAATATGTATTTTTCGTTTAAAAAGTAGTAGTATGATTGTGTAACTATAGTTTTCTGTTAGACAGTGACAAGTTAATTTCTTCTAGTTAATATAATTTGAATAATAAATAACACTCGCACCATCCAACAAAAATAAGTCAATAATTATTTCACACATAGTAATAAAATATTAGTTAATAGAGTTAAATGTAATTTTCATTTTTCAGTAACAGCCCCACAACATAACGTTTTGTTTTTTTTAAAAAGGATAAAAAAATATGTAAGACACCACTAAACACAGCTACGGTTGAGAATTAAAGGGTAATGCCGTAATGGCCAGGATGAATTTATCAAAAATAAATCAGTAAATTATAAACAGTAAAATCATATGAAACAATAAACAAGCAATTCATTACCTCAGCTGATGTTTTAAAACTTATACTCAAACTTTAGAGATTTTTGATTTAACACTATGCATTGGAAAAAAAAAAAATCTATGTCGATTTTTCATTTGGATGAATATTGCATATTTAAATATACGAAAAATATAATTAGTAGAAATGTCAAAGTATTGAAGAGAGATTGGTAGATGTTACTTGTTAGAGCATGCACACTGCCTACCATTTGTCACGATGAAAAGCCAAACCACCGCAATAATTGAACCAATGGGTGGTGAAAAGTTGGGACGATTCGTGGGGATGTCTACCACTTCGGTATCTTGCATATTCATTAGCGTGATTTTGCTAGAAGTTTAACAGTCTTTGATTCTAAGCAAGAAGAAAGCTAAATATTAGTAAAAGACCTTATGGTTGAAGTTTTTGAGATAAATCTGTCAAAAAATAGAAGCTAGTCGTAGATTTCTTTTGGCTTTTAGCGCGCGGTCATATTATTGGTCCCACGGTCAAGTCTTGGCCGCAGCAATTCGTTTTTTTTTTTTTGGACAATTGAGATTGAATTGAGCGATTTAATGGTCTCAATTAATTCCAACCGTAACTTCTTTTTTCTTTTTTTATGATTTAAAAAGAAAAGAAAAAATAGAAAATTTAATAAAAGGAAAAAAAAATATAAATAAATAACAGAAAATCATATCTTATAATTTTGTATTCAAAAACAAATACAATTATAAAAAAATCGAAAAATATTTAAAATCTAAAAAAAATTTGGAAAATATGTAAAAAAGAAAAGAAAAGAAAGAAAAGTTATAATTTTATAATTCAAAAAATAATCACAGTAATTTATTGAATTCGATTATTTTTTGAATTCGAAAAATAATAGAAAATAAAATATGTAAAAAAATTAAAAAAAATGATTCTTTGAATAAAAAATATTTTGTAATGTTTTTTATAATTTAATTAGTTTTCAAGATTTTTAATTATTTTTAATGTTCTCGGGATTTATTCTTATTTTTTATTTTTATTAAAAATACGAAAAAATTAAAAATAATAATTTCTGCAATATCACCTCTCTACTGCAACATCAATGTTGAATTTGATGGTATTACACAACATTCATTAAATTCACTTCTAATATTACTTAACCTCAGCCGTCTATTTAGCACCGTACATATTTTTAGTATTAATAATGTAAACCTAGATACCAAATTATATGTACATGAAAACATATACGTCTATGCACTTTTATAATTGGGCAACACTCTTGTTAGGCAGGACTAACGGATTATGTCTATGCACTTTTATAATTGGGCAACACTCTTGTTAGGCAGGACTAACGGATTATCTGTTAGGCCAAAATTTCACATCAATACATTATATTGCAAAAATCAATAAATTATAATAGAAAACCAATACATCATAATACAAAAATATTACAGTACAAAACTCAATATATTATAGCACGGGTCATAAGTTTATGAAAAACAATACTTTACAGTAAAAAACCAATACATCGCAGTACAAAAATTAATATATTATAGTATCAGGTCAGATGGCCTAACGGGTCATGACCCGTTAATATGGCCTAACACAAGTGTTTGCATTTATAATTTATTGAGATCGTGTAAACACTTTTACATCATCTTAACTTTCTTTTCGGTGCAATTGCATCATCAAATTTATATAACAGTAGACTAATTCTTCCAATAAATAAAAATAAGATACTGTGTTTTGTTTAATTGGAAATATGGATAAAGTCTGTAGTGAATCGTGTAATCATCTAAAATGATATGATTAATAAATTAACATGTTGGGGGTTGCATTCATCTTGTTAGGTAAATCTTGTAAAAGTTTGTTATGATTCAGTTATATGTGATGATATATGACAATTATACGTGAAGATAGATGATAGTTATATATGATGATACGTGACAAAAATTTAGAGTTTAGGGTTTACTTTTCAATTTTAGAGTTTATTTTTCCATTTTTAAGGTTTAATTTTTCATTTTAAGGTTTATATTTTCATTTAGTTTTCCATTTTAGAGTCTTGAAAAAAATCTATCATTCTACCAATTATATGTGATGATATATGATAAAAATTTAGAATTTAAAGTTTAATATTCAATTTTGAGGTTTTATTTTTCATTTTAGGGTTTAGTTTTTCATTTTTAGGGTTTAATTTTAGTTTTAGTTTTTTTTTTCATTTTAGGATTTTAGATTTTAAATTTACAATTTCAATTATTTGTGATGATATGTACCAGTTATATGTGATGATATATGTTAGTTATATTCGATGATAAATTAAGTTATTGGGTGCACAGTATAATGTCTCCATGTTGGTTTGGTAAATTCAAATACAATTATGATACTTCGTATCATTGGGGAGGGGTTATTATGCCATTATATTCTCATATGGACAATACTCTTATCAGGCCAAATTAACGGGTCATCCGTTAAATTAAATTTTTATATCAATATTATAGTACAAAAACAAATATATCATAGGACTAATACATCATAATATAAAAATCAATAACGAGTCAAAGATTTATGAAAAATCAATACTTACGAGTACAAAAATCAATAAATTATAATATAAAAATCAATACATTACAGTATCGGGTCAAATGGTGTAACGGGTCATAACCCATCAATTTGGGCCGAACACAAGTGTTTGTCCACCCACTTACTTTCAAATTATTGATTTTTAGGCATTAACTCAAATTTGAGTGACCTTTTTTCATTAAAAAAAAAAAGGAGCTAAGGCACCTTATAATATGGTACACTAAATATGTCAGAGAAAAGGGGATAAGTAATTTATTCTAATTTATATTGTATTTTACTTTTACATTATAAATTTTTTAAGTTGTTTTCAAGTTTTGGATCAGTCCCTGTACAAAATTTTAAAGTCTACACTCCCTGATTCAAATAAAAAATTAAAGTTCACTCCCACCAAATTGAATAGACTAAACTACCCTCACATCACTCCACCTCACACATTAATTTGTCTCCAAAATTCCCTTTTTTAACCACCCATTTATCTTCCTTCGTAAACCCAAAAATTCATTTATCTTCCTACGTAAACCCAAAAGAAAAAATAGATTAGGGCTTGAGAAATCTTACATTAATTTGTCTCCAAAATCCCTTTTTTTAACCAACATTCATTTATCTTCAAACCTGCATAAATCCAAAAGAAAAAATGGATTAGGGCTTGAAAAATGGTGGCAATTAAGCTTTCACCGGTAAGAAAGTGATGTCTTCAAACGCCAGCGAAAAAGACACTTTCTTTTTTTTCTTTTGGTTTCAACTGTTACGAAAATCTCTTTCAATATCGACGATCACCATCAACTTTCCTCATATTCTCTATGTAAGTTTTATTATTTATTATTATTGGAGTATTTTTTTTTCTTGTCTAAACTTCTTGCTCTGTGTTTTAGTTTTGATATTAAGTCTCAAACTTTTTTTTTTTTAAATAATGTACAGTATTGTTGAAGTTGTTTTTTTGATTGGTTTTGACAAGTTTTTTTTATTAGATACCTTTAACTGGAGAGTCTTGTGCGACAATGGAATGGATTCGAGCCGAGCTACTAGCAAGTTGTTCTTATGGTAACCAGTTGTACATCTTTCCTTTATCCGCCGAAGTGAGTTTAGCAGATATGTTTGTGATTAGAGTAGATTTGTACTTATTTTTATTAGCGTTTTAGTTCTTTTTTCTATTTTTTTTTTGTATAAGTTGGACGATTTAAGTTTAATCTCGTATTTTTATAATTCCAACTTATTTTACCGCATTTTGATCGTAATTGATGCAAGTAGGTGATATTTCGTTGTTTTTCACCTTACAGCTAAGTAACAGGAAGAGTTTAACGCGTAATAGACGAGGTTCGATGTTCAAGACGTGAAGAACAAGTTTCCGGTGAAACGAGTAGCAAAAGATCGAGAGTTGGAGACAGAAGAGCAGTTGCGTCGACTGACGCGACCGTCGACGCCCCGTCGACGCGAGCCATGATCCGCGTCAGACGACGCAGCGTCGACGCAACTTGCTAAAGCGTCGATGTCGACGCACCGATGTCGACGCAACGTCGACGCAACTTGCTGAAGCGTCAATGTCGACGCACCTGCCCAGCCGACGCGCACACCTGCCGACCAAGTCTGCCGAGTTCCGCCTAGCACCAGCGCGCGTCAGTCGATGCTACGTTGACGCGACGGCCCAGAATTCGGATTTTAGGGTTTCTTGTGCGCCAAGACTTGCAATATCTATATAAACCCTCTATATTTCGGATTTTGAGGAGAACACACGACCCCCTAGAGTATTTTAGCTGATAATAAACATAATTCCACATCTCATAACGAGATTTGAAGACGGAGACCAAGGATCGAAGAACAACGCGTCCAAAACATCGAATTCGAGTTCGGGATTCAATCTTCGCCAAAGATCAACGTTCAAACTCCAGAATAGTTGGAGCTTTTTACCGCTTTCATTAGTTCCAATAAGTATTCTAAACTCTTAGCTAGTTACGCAGTTAATTTCGTAGTTAATTGCTTAGTTAATTTTTTAGTTAATTCTAGTTTAATTAGTTTAATCGTTTTTATGCTTGATATTGGATATTGGTTTAATTTAGTTTATTTATGCGAGTTGATTTACGCTTAGTTATTCGTTAATCCTAGATTCTTATGATTCATTGCTTAGTGGTAATTTCTTATGTTCATGCTCTTAGATTCGCTAATTAGATTTAATTTATGCTTGCGTATTTTTGATAGTTTAATTATTGCTCGTAGCTGATAATTTAGTTAGAATAATTAGTTTAAATAGCTTTAGTTTAATTATTGCTTTAGTTATAATGATCAACTCAATTTCTTTTAAAACCCCAATTGTACATGTATTTTATTTTAGTTCATAAATTGAGAAAAACATCCGAAAAACCGAACAGTTATTTCCTCGAGAGATACGACTCGAGTCAAACTCATCACCCTACAGTTACCTCGTACTCTTGCGAGCAAACTGGCGTGCTTTTAAATTAATTATCAAAAATGGGGTGCACAAAAGTTTGAGTCAAAAATTTGGCGCCGTTGCCGGGGAAGCAACGAGTAGGAATATAAGATGTTTTTCGTTTTATTTTATTTTTGATTTATTAGTTTATTTTTATTTTATTTTTTTTACTTGGTCTTTGCCATTTGGTACGTTGATGTATTGTTGAGTTTATGCAAGGAAGGCGATCACTTCAACGCGACCTTGTACCATTCATTGACAACATCCACCGTTCAAATCCACCGAGACCAAGACCCATTTTTATTCCCAAGGACGATTCCTCAACAGCAACTGATCTCGCTTGTGATCAAGTTTCCGACATCATGTTAGAAGCAAATCCGATTCGAAACGGCGATTCACCACCGAGATCACCACCACGCCCCATTATTGCGAGACAAGATGCGAGGAGAAACGAAGGAGTCGACCAGCAGGAAAATGTGATCGGTCACCAACCCAACATGGCGAATATGAGGCACAACGAAGAGATGAACAACAATGCTATTCGCCAACACAACATCGAGAACGTGGCAATTAGGTTCGGAGATTTTCTGCAGCATAACACGTATGCTAACAATCAAGGGCACGTGAATGATTGGTTGGAGAATCAAGATCATGGTTACGAGCAAAATAATTTCAGAAGGAGATACGAGCGCGAGCACCATTACGCGCATGACGACCACTATGAGAGAGCTAATGACCGAGTTAGGGAACCAAGGGAAGATCGAGCACCTCGACAACGAGATTTGGCACGCCCGAAGGTTGTGCTTTATGGGTCTGCTATTGTTCTTGGCCCGACTTCAAGAGAAGTAGAGATTAAACCGCATCAAATTAATTTACTTCCGACTTTTCACGGAAATGCCCACGAAGACCCTTTAGCGTTTTTTGAACTACTTTATCGATGAAGTAGGCAGATTTGTAGGTCATGGCCTAAACCAGGAGGAGATGCAAATGATTTGTTTCCCTTATAGCATGAAAGATAAGGCGAAGACATGGTTACTCTCCTTAGAATTAAGATCATTAACTAATTGGGAGATGTTAAGCGAGAAGTTCCTAAATCAATACTATTCGGCACAAACAACGGGGCAAATTCGAAGGCATATTGCTAACTTCGAACAAGTGGAGGGAGAATTATTTCATGAAGCATAGGAGCGTTACAAATCACTTTTAGAAGCATGCCCCCATCATAGGTATTCCCCCGAGATAATTAATCAGTTTTTCTTTGATGGTTTGTCGCCCATGGGGAAGAGCCAAGTTGAAATAGCAGCAGGAGGAGATTTTGGTGATTTAACGGCCCACGAGGCAAAACGAGTATTGGAGAAACTGAGTGAAAAATCTAGAGAAACCAACTCTCGACCACGTAAATTGAGAGTTAATGAGATTTCCATCCCTGATCCTGACTTAGATGATGGCAAATTAGTCAAAGCAAAGTGCGAAGAGATATTTGAGGAGAAATTGGCAGCTTGGAAGGCCGAGCGGGCAAGCAAGGCCTCTTCGAAGAAGACTAATGCGATGTGTCACCAATGCGGATCCCCCGAACATTTAGCCGATATGTGCCCGTTCAACAACGAACAACGAGGGGACGTCAACGCCATCCAGCACTATTCGAATCAACAACATTCGGGGCGGAGACCACCACACATGCAAACACCTGCTACAGTTCAGTCGACTGATCAACTTTTAGTCTGGCAACAGAACCAAGTTGCCGAAACTATTCGGAACCGAGACGGCCTCACACATGTTCAGGAAGAAATGAAGGGAGTTCGAGACGATATGAAATAATTGAGAACGATGATGGCTGAAATGGCCAAAAGCACTCTTGAAAATTCGTCAGGACGAAGAAGATTGGAGTTAATGGTAGGACAATTGGCAACTGACATGGCATCATTGAAGAAGGAGAAAAATACTCTTCCAAGCCAAACGGAACAAGCCTCGGCTATTCATGTGCTGAAAAGCGAGAAAGAAGTAGATAACTGCATCGAGCTAGGAAAGGAGGGAGACAAGGAAGAGACCGAGACCTAACCTCCGGGAGCAGTGAAGAACAAGAAATCGACAGCAACTGAAGACCCCATCGATTCCGTGAATTCGCCGCCCAAGAAGTTGACTGCTTATGAGCATGTTCCCTTCCCAAGTCACCTACGTCCGGCCAAGGAGAATAAAAAATTCATGGAGCTATACAATTTATTGAAAGATGTTAATATTAACCTCCCCCTGATAGAGGTGATAAAGTCAATGTCTGCGTTTTTGAAGTTTTTCAAAGATCTAGCATCAAAGGAAAGGCGTTTGGCTACGAATCAACATGTGGCTTTGATAAGAGAAGTGAGTGATATGTTTAAGCAACCATTGCCACCTAAAGAGAAGGATCCCGGGAGTTTTTGTATAACTATTTCTCTCGGGGATGGACAAACGGCAAGAGGGATGCTCGATCTTGGCGCTAGCATAAATTTGATGCCCCATTCGATTTACAAGGAATTTGGCCTAGGACCGCTGAAGCCAACCACGATGAAATTACAATTGGCGGATAGGAGGATAAGGCTACCCTTGGGGATTGTGGAGGATGTCTTAGTACAAGTAGACAAGATAGTAGTGCCGGTCGATTTTATCATTATGGATGTTGGTGACGTACAAAGCAAGAACCGAGAACACACCATTTTGTTAGGACGTCCGTTCATGTTTACAACGAGTACGGTGATCGATGTAAACGAGGGAAGGGTGACTATGCCCGTATTGGGCGAAACGGTGACGTTTTCACTTCAAGATTTTCACAAGAGTCCTGCATCGTCTGTTAAGAACGATTGTTCTACTACTGATTTAGTAGATTCTTGCGCAAATGAGCTCTTGAGCATCGGCATTATTGAAGAGTTTGATAAAGTAGAGGCATTTGATGATGGATTGCCCATGCGGTTTGACGTACCTCAAAATGAGCCAAAAGTGGAGTTGAGACCACAACGAGATCGTTCGAAGTTTGAGCCAAGAGAAGAGACGAAGCTACCGCATAATTATTCAAAAAGTGTTTCCCTCGACCCCTACAAGGATTTTAAACGTACGAAGAAAAAAGGCGAGGCTAATAGCGAGGATTGGACAAAGAAGAAGAAGAATTCGAATGAAGTTTTTAACGAGAAGTTCAAGGTTGATCAACTAATGTTATACAATTCCGATCGTAAGTTTGATCCAACCAAGTTTGAAGTCGCATGGAGTGGACCATTTTTAATAAAAGAGATGGATGAGTATGGAGTCGCCACTCTATACGATGAGAATGCAAAGACGGGATTCCAAGTCCACAAGCATCGACTTAAGCCTTATTACGAGAAATATATGAAGAGTCGAGATAGAAGCAAGAAGGAGTTCGTGGACCCACCACGAGCCGGAATTTGATCAAGTAATTGCGTCGAGCATATGACGTTAAATGTTGTGCTTCTTGGGAGGCAACCCAAGCGTTAGTTAGTTTTTATTTTATTTTCTTTATTTTTTTTATTTTATTTTTGTCTTTTTATATTGTGTCAATTTCCGTGATACGTTTATGTGTGTGTTGATGTGTACAAAATATGATAAATCGCTTATTCTGGACAACGGTTATATAGCGGAAGATCGCTACCGCAAGGCCTTACTTCTAGTTCTACTCAAGGAGTTAACGTTGACGATCAACCACTGAACCTACCGCCTACCGCCGCAATGAGGGATTACGATGATTTCGTCGATCGAGGTCGCAATCCGACCCAAGTTAGCCGCAGCCCGGCAACCTTTGGATGAGCTGCAACCCAGCCATTTACGACGTTGGCCGCAATCCGGCCATTTCAAATCCAAAAAGACGTGCCACCGGGCATTTGCGCGTCGCAATTGATCACAATCATGTTTTGTTTGTTTGTTTTTGTTTATTTTTATAGGTTTGTTCGGGACAATCTAGTCACGCGATCTAAGATGAAGGATAATTGCACGGGCGTTTTTGGAGAAGACTCGACTATCATATTTTCAGGGATGTTTTCTTATCTCCCATACTCTTATTTTCTTTAATATTTATGACAATCAGGAGATTGCCAAGTTTTTAGGGAGGGGGGTGGTTGAGTATGGTTAGTGCAATTTGATGTCTTTGTTTTGAAATGCATATTTTTGATGTGATTGATCGCTATTTCTACGCTTATTTGTGTTTGTATGGCTTGCCTATCGAAGTTGACTATGTATGATTATTTGTGATGCCCCCTACTTAGGATATTGGACTCACCATAAGTGTGAGTTAAGTTGCACTTTCTAATGGTAAATGAGTTATCAACTTTATATCTTGATGCATATATTCGCCATCCATAATTTTTATTCGTACTTAAAACTTTAACCTTTATACTATCATTCTTCTTGTACTCAAAAAAACGTAATGTAGCAATGACATAATTTTTAACATGGTTTTTGAAATTCGCGGAGATGAGTCATAAACCCACATTTGTTGTGGATCTACCATAGCTACAACAGGCATGAAACATGCAAGTTTTGCCCAATTATTCCAACATTCTGCTTGATTATTATTGATGACACCACAACGATCTCCAAAAAATAAAGAATTTAGCCCATCATTGTGTCTCGGACGTCATAATAATAACTCTAGCAAGAGGCATCGATTCCAATATACTATCAATACGTCGCTTATAATCTTGTCTCGTAGGAAAGCTTTGTTAAAACTGAGCACTAATGCTTCTTGTTATGCATGGGGTACTTTCTCATAACCTTACAAGGAAAAAAAACACAATGTTAGAATGATATGAAAAAACACACATGGTCCGGAATAATAAATTATATTATAGTAGTAAGAAAGCTTAAAAATTGACTTCACACCCAACATAAAATAAATCTCTTACCGTCTTTCTGAAATTATCGACCAAGTGTCTCAAACAATAAGCCTGGTGGCTGCCAGGAAAAAGCAGCGGGATTGCTTTAAGAAGCCCGCTACTTCGATCACTGAAAAAAGTGAATCTTGTGAAACTTGATACGCCCAAATAAATTAAAGCACCCCTAAGTTTTTATGCAAAACCACTCCCAATTAACATCATTCTCAGCATCAACAACGACAAATGCTATTGTGAATAAATCACCGTTCGCATCCTTGCTCACTGCACTTAACAAGCAGCCTTTAAGCTTATTTTTAGTAAAAGTACCATCTAAAAAGATCAACGGCCTACATCCAGTCACAAAACTAGTGATACAAGCATAGAAGCAAAAAAAGAGCCGACAAGATTTTTGAGTGTCTTGATCAATCTCACAGTCAACGGTGCTTCCTGGGTTTGTCTCAAGCACTGCATTACAATACCACCTAAGTTTGTCGTAAGAGTCCCTATCTACTCCATGAATGTCGTGCATGGATATTTCCTTCCCTACCCACGCCTTTTGATACTTAAGAGTTAAACCATAATCTCTGTGGAGGTCTTTTAAAATCGTGCATGGCCTGTAACATGGCTCGTCTCTCAATTTTTCTCTAATTATAGTTGAAACCCAAGTGGAATCTTCTTTCGGATGCCCCCTACTTAGGATATTGGACTCACCATAAGTGTGAGTTAAGTTGCACTTTCTAATGGTAAATGAGTTATCAACTTTATATCTTGATGCATATATTCGCCATCCATAATTTTTATTCGTACTTAAAACTTTAACCTTTATACTATCATTCTTCTTGTACTCAAAAAAACGTAATGTAGCAATG
>BMAC01000458.1:718643-738129 GCA_014905375.1 Phtheirospermum japonicum
CATTGCTACATTACGTTTTTTTGAGTACAAGAAGAATGATAGTATAAAGGTTAAAGTTTTAAGTACGAATAAAAATTATGGATGGCGAATATATGCATCAAGATATAAAGTTGATAACTCATTTACCATTAGAAAGTGCAACTTAACTCACACTTATGGTGAGTCCAATATCCTAAGTAGGGGCATTCGAAAGAAGATTCCACTTGGGTTTCAACTATAATTAGAGAAAAATTGAGAGACGAGCCATGTTACAGGCCATGCACGATTTTAAAAGACCTCCACAGAGATTATGGTTTAACTCTTAAGTATCAAAAGGCGTGGGTAGGGAAGGAAATATCCATGCACGACATTCATGGAGTAGATAGGGACTCTTACGACAAACTTAGGTGGTATTGTAATGCAGTGCTTGAGACAAACCCAGGAAGCACCGTTGACTGTGAGATTGATCAAGACACTCAAAAATCTTGTCGGCTCTTTTTTTGCTTCTATGCTTGTATCACTAGTTTTGTGACTGGATGTAGGCCGTTGATCTTTTTAGATGGTACTTTTACTAAAAATAAGCTTAAAGGCTGCTTGTTAAGTGCAGTGAGCAAGGATGCGAACGGTGATTTATTCACAATAGCATTTGTCGTTGTTGATGCTGAGAATGATGTTAATTGGGAGTGGTTTTGCATAAAAACTTAGGGGTGCTTTAATTTATTTGGGCGTATCAAGTTTCACAAGATTCACTTTTTTCAGTGATCGAAGTAGCGGGCTTCTTAAAGCAATCCCGCTGCTTTTTCCTGGCAGCCACCAGGCTTATTGTTTGAGACACTTGGTCGATAATTTCAGAAAGACGGTAAGAGATTTATTTTATGTTGGGTGTGAAGTCAATTTTTAAGCTTTCTTACTACTATAATATAATTTATTATTCCGGACCATGTGTGTTTTTTCATATCATTCTAACATTGTGTTTTTTTTCCTTGTAAGGTTATGAGAAAGTACCCCATGCATAACAAGAAGCATTAGTGCTCAGTTTTAACAAAGCTTTCCTACGAGACAAGATTATAAGCGACGTATTGATAGTATATTGGAATCGATGCCTCTTGCTAGAGTTATTATTATGACGTCCGAGACACAATGATGGGCTAATTCTTTATTTTTTGGAGATCGTTGTGGTGTCATCAATAATAATCAAGCAGAATGTTGGAATAATTGGGCAAAACTTGCATGTTTCATGCCTGTTGTAGCTATGGTAGATCCACAATGGTGTGTGTGTGTGTGTGTTATGCTCCTGATTTCAAAAACCATGTTAAAAATTATGTCATTGCTACATTACGTTTTTTTGAGTACAAGAAGAATGATAGTATAAAGGTTAAAGTTTTAAGTACGAATAAAAATTATGGATGGCGAATATATGCATCAAGATATAAAGTTGATAACTTCATTTACCATTAGAAAGTGCAACTTAACTCACACTTATGGTGAGTCCAATATCCTAAGTAGGGGGCATCATTATGCACTTATGCACGCTCAAAGACGAAACGAAAGAAGATTCCACTTGGGTTTCAACTATAATTAGAGAAAAATTGAGAGACGAGCCATGTTACAGGCCATGCACGATTTTAAAAGACCTCCACAGAGATTATGGTTTAACTCTTAAGTATCAAAAGGCGTGGGTAGGGAAGGAAATATCCATGCACGACATTCATGGAGTAGATAGGGACTCTTACGACAAACTTAGGTGGTATTGTAATGCAGTGCTTGAGACAAACCCAGGAAGCACCGTTGACTGTGAGATTGATCAAGACACTCAAAAATCTTGTCGGCTCTTTTTTTGCTTCTATGCTTGTATCACTAGTTTTGTGACTGGATGTAGGCCGTTGATCTTTTTAGATGGTACTTTTACTAAAAATAAGCTTAAAGGCTGCTTGTTAAGTGCAGTGAGCAAGGATGRGAACGGTGATTTATTCACAATAGCATTTGTCGTTGTTGATGCTGAGAATGATGTTAATTGGGAGTGGTTTTGCATAAAACTTAGGGGTGCTTTAATTTATTTGGGCGTATCAAGTTTCACAAGATTCACTTTTTCAGTGATCGAAGTAGCGGGCTTCTTAAAGCAATCCCGCTGCTTTTTCCTGGCAGCCACCAGGCTTATTGTTTGAGACACTTGGTCGATAATTTCAGAAAGACGGTAAGAGATTTATTTTATGTTGGGTGTGAAGTCAATTTTTAAGCTTTCTTACTACTATAATATAATTTATTATTCRGGACCATGTGTGTTTTTTCATATCATTCTAACATTGTGTTTTTTTTTCCTTGTAAGGTTATGAGAAAGTACCCCATGCATAACAAGAAGCATTAGTGCTCAGTTTTAACAAAGCTTTCCTACGAGACAAGATTATAAGCGACGTATTGATAGTATATTGGAATCGATGCCTCTTGCTAGAGTTATTATTATGACGTCCGAGACACAATGATGGGCTAATTCTTTATTTTTTGGAGATCGTTGTGGTGTCATCAATAATAATCAAGCAGAATGTTAGAATAATTGGGTAAAACTTGCATGTTTCATGCCTGTTGTAGCTATGGTAGATCACATCAGAAAATAAATTATGACCACGAACCATGCTCGCCGAGAAGGGGTTTCAAAATTTGCTAATATTTTGTGCCCTAAGCCTGAAATAAAACTCGCATTAAACTATAGTGCCTCCCGTCCTTTAAAAATTGCCCAGTCAAGTACATGGACATTTGAGGTATGTTATGCCGACAAAATTTGTGCAGCCGATTTGCAAGCTCGTACTTGTACTTTTCGAGAATGGCAAATATCAAAAATACCTTGCAAATATACATGTGCTTGTATTGAGTCGAAGTCATTATCCATGTATGAATTTTGTGATAATTATTATCAAGTTGGGATGTATAAACAAGCTTATGGTCGAACAATAAATCCTATACTAAACTTTGACCATAATATATTGAATTTTCCTCAAGACGATGTGATTCGTCCCCCCGATGTACAAGCTCAGCCCGGTCGTAGAAGGGCAGAGAGACGTCCATCACAAGTAGTTGTCATGGTTAGAAAGTGCAAATATTGTGGTAAACAAGGGCATAATCGAAGTACATGCAAAGAAGGTAAATAAAGGTGGATGCTCTATATTTTGTGTTTTGAGGGTGACGGGTAAGAATATTTGCAATTTGGTCTAATGTGTTTTGAGGAGGTTGAATGGTTGAACTTCTTATAACCTGGTCCAATTTTTTGTAATTATAGCTTAAGCTTAACTGGTGAGATTTTTTGTAATCTGGTCTATTATGTGACTGGTGGGACTTTTTATAACCTGGTCCAACCCTTTTTGTAATTATACCCTAGTATTAACTGGTGGGACTTTTTGTAATCATATCCTCGGATTAACTGGTGAAATTTTATGGAAAATATTTTGTATATGTTTTCCAGAAAAGTATTGTATGACATTCTCTATGATGTTAATATATTGCATATTAAGTATTTATGATGAATGTTAAGTTATTATGATGATTTGTATTTCATTTGGCTGTGTATTAATTATATGGATACTCTTAATATCTTTGATTAGGTTGGTAGATTTATGTATTTAGTTTATTGGATGCAGTTAAACTAAGTATCAGGTGCATAACAACTAAGTACTAAGTACATGTGAACTAAGTACTAGATGCACATACACTAAGTACCAAAAGGCATAACGAATAAAAAATAAAATCGTCAAGTATTGGATGCAGTTAAACTAAATATCGAATGCATAAAAACTAAGTACTAAGTACATGTTAACTAAGTACTAGATGCACATACACTATGTACTAAAATTCATAACGGGAAAAAATAAAATCGACAAGTATTGGATGCAGTTAAACTAAGTATCAGATGCATAACAACTAAGTAGATATGAACTAAGTATTAGATGTACATACATAAGTACTAAAAGGCATAATGAATAAAAAATAAAATCTCCGAGAATTGGATGCATTTAAACTAAGTATCAGATGCATAAAAATTAAGTACTAAGTACATGTGAACTAAGTACTAGATGCACATACACTAAGTACTAAAAGGCATAACGAATAAAAAAATAAAATTGCCAAGTATTGGGTGCAGTTAACTAAGTATCGAATGCCATAAAAACTAAGTACTAAGTACATGTTAACTAAGTACTAGATGCACATACACTAAGTACTAAAAGGCATAACGATAAAAATAAAATCGTCAAGTATTGGATGCAGTTAAACTAAGTATCGGATACATAACAACTAAGTACTAAGTACATGTGAACTAAGTACTAGATGCACATACACTAAGTACTAAAAGGCATAACGAATAAAAAATAAAAATGCCAAGTATTAGATGCATTTAAACTAAGCATTGGATGCATAACAACTAAGTACTAATTACATATAAAGTAAGTACTAGATGTACGTACACTAAGTACTGAAAGGCATAACGAATAAAAAATAAAATCACCAAGTATTGGATGCAATTAAACTAAGTATCAGATGCACAACAACTAAATACTAAGTACATGTGAACTAAGTACTAGATGCACATACACCGAGTACTAAAAAGGCATAACGAATAAAAAATAAAATTGTCAAGTATTGGATGCATTTAAACTAAGTACTAAGTACATGTGAACTAAGTATTAAAATCATAATCAATAAGAAAAATGCACATGGAATATAAAAATGTTCGGGATAATGAATCTACTCAATAATTGTATCATTAAAATCATCAACAATACTTGATTTCAATACATTTTAAAGGACAACATTATTGGTTCTATATCTACATGGTACTGTGTCATTTCTCTTATTGTAAGTTATATCTTGTCATTCACACATATATACATCAATACTTTGTCTATACATATAAAATGTAAGATTAAGAATTAATTAGAAAATTATATCCATTGTATGTATAAATAGTATTTAGTGAGAATAAACTAAGTGTGAAAAATAAACATTATATTGTTTAGTATGGTTGCGGTACTTAGTCGAAATATAATTTATACATGATTGGAGTGAAAATAGTACTTAGGTTCAATATAACTAGTACTTAGTGTGGGAAATAGATATTATATTGTTTAGTATGGTTGCAGCACTTAGTCGAAACATAAGTTATACTTGATCGGAGTGAAAATAGCACTTAGGTTCCAAATAATGTAAATTCCACCAACAACATAACTTTCACTTCTCTAAAAACTGCACAATGTTCAATACCCCAAAATGAAAACACATTCATATTAATGTGATAACAAGTCCAACCAACCACATACATGAAAATGCTACACCGTACTCATTGTTGTCCCAAAGTTCCATTTGCATGCCTAAGAATCCGAGCACCCATGTAAGCTCTATATGTACCAATTGGCCATGTTTGTTGTCGTGTCCACATTTCTTCAGTATCAACGGCGTAACATTCCATGTACAGACACAAAAACACTCCACAATATGTTGACCCCTCTTGAGTTTGTACGAAATGAAAATTGAGTTTCTTTTCAACTTTTATCCCACATTTGAAACCAATATAACCAGCAAAAACTTTACCTAAAAACAAATTAAATTGAAAAAAAAACATATCAACAACATGAAACACATATTTAAATCACAAAGAAACACACAAGAAAAATGGGTACTAACCAAAGTTTTTGATGCCCCCCTATAAATGGCGTTATCTGCCAAGTTCAAGTAAACAAACTTCTTCTGCTTCATGTCCAATACTAAAAGAAAGAAATGGTACTTCTTATATACCGGAAAGAATATATACTTGACATTGTCTGTATATGACTTGAAAGTTCTCTCAAGGACTGATATGGTGCTTTTAAAGATTTGAGAAGTAAAATTCTCATACTCTTCCTGTTTCGCAGTACGGTTACTGCCCCACCTCTCCAAAGCATTTAACACATCAATCTATAAATAATTAGAAACTTTAGTATTCATTATAATGAGAAGAATAAAGTAAATTAAAATTTTATTAATAAATTACTTGTACATATGTTGGCAAGAAACCGATGTATTGTTGACCGCTTTGCAAAATCTCCATGTAGCAATCAATAAGTCGAGTATTCAGCTATTTTCCAAATAATAGAGCACACAGTAATTCCCCTAGTAAACTAAGTTCATTTTTGCTCCACACATTTATACTAACCGATAAAAAATGATTGTGAATATCTCAACATAACATATAAATATTTCAATAAGAAATTTATCTGATAAAAATGAATATTATTTACCTGAGATCATCTTTTGAGAGGTACGACTCAATGACATTGATATTCTCAATAGAAGCTTCGCCAATCCCATAAAAATCAGTACATCCTCTATAAATCTCCAAGAACTTCTTATTACCACTAGTATCTTCATCCTCCTGCATTTACCTTAGTTGATTTAATAACATTTCAAGGATTTCAAAAAAGAATTATCTTAAATATTATTTTACCTCAACATCATTAATATGTATCGTAGGTACTTTTGTCTTATCTTTCATGTTTTGACACGTGGCAGCGGGTTCCGATGATGGTGGGGTAATGAAATCCAAATCTTTCACTTTTTTTTTCTATTTGCCCGTGTCATCACCCTCTTCACCATAGAAGATTGTTTGTCGGCATTTTTTGGCTCCGGTGAAACATGTGAACATTAGGCACTATCACTCACATCATTTTTCTCAGCATAGAACATTTTTTCTTGTCTCTCATTTTCAGTCATGTCTTGCTCATTTGTCCCATCTAACTCTTCAACGTCATCATTCCCAGCATTTTCTCCAGTGCAATGTTCATTTGACGACTCTTCCATATCATCATTCCCAATATTTCCAAAGCCAGTCTTCTCCTCTACACTCAGGCGCCATAAACTCTCCTTGTACATCCCCATATTCCTCTTTATCCTTTCCTTCTTTCTCTCCTGACACGTTCACGTCATTATCTTCATCTTTCTCGGCTCTCAATTCTTCTGTTTGCCTCTTAAGACCTTTATTTTCTTTAATCAATTGTACCAATAATTGATCAACGCCGAAAGATCCCTGTGGAAGAAGAACAAAAATATTTATTTACTATAATAGTAAGCAATATAATAAAATAGTTTCTTTTTCTATCTCACCCTATTCCACTTAAAGAGCGAGTTTTAAAAACTGCCCTTTAGGTTTAGGTAATAATAAGAACCCTAGAAGAAGTTGTATGATATTGATTCGGTCTTATATATTTGTCCTTTATAAGGAAAAAAAATAATGAGGAGAAACCCCCTTTAAAATTTCACAGTACCATTTGGAGATTATTTTCAATCTTGAAACTGCTTTTCTTGTGAATTAGAAAAAAAAAAAAGCAATAAAAAAAAAGTAAACTGATTAAATATAAACCTGGTTTTGTAGAAATGATAACTCTTCATGCTAAGGAGTTACTTGATATATCTGAGGATTGCAAGTTTTCAAAGTGAGTTAATGAAGTGTAATTTTTAGTGGTGAGTGGTATAAGAGGTTCATGGCTTGATATTATCGGAATTCAAGTGATTGTATGAATCAATGTGTTTTAGCTTATGAAACTAAAAGAAAATGAAAGTAAAGCAAGTATTTCGAATGCCTCTTGCGTTTGCCATATTAAAATTGCAAGCAATAATCAAAATAAGCAATAAAAAGCAAAGAAACAACAAAGTACAATCAAAGAAACCTAAGGTACAACTATGTATGCATGATCATGAAATTTGAATAATGTGAATCAACGAAAATCGAAAGCACCATTGGAAAGAGTAATGAAAATCGAGGTGAAAGTTAAAATCTTTATGGAAAATAGGGATAATTTTTTTTGCCCCCCAATGTATGCAGTTTTTTTTTTCACTTTGCCCCCCAAAGTATTTTTGTTCCACTTTGCCCCCTGATGTACAATAATTTTCGACGTTTCCCCCAAAACTTTATTTCTGGTAGAATATTTCATCTAGATTCCATCGACGGGCAGTTGGGGGGCAAAGTGAAAGAATCTTATAGTTTGGGGGGCAAATTAAATAATATAAATATTAAAATTTTGTTTTAAAATTTTATATTTAAAAAATATATATAATTTTTATCTTATACTCACACACACACAAAGTTGTCAATACAATTCCAATTTTAAAAAAAACCCATAAATTCTCAATTAATATTTATAATTTTCTAAATATAAATATTGTCAATACATCTTTTATATTATTAAATATGAAACACATGACTAAGTATTACGTAAATTATTAGGCTAAGTAACATAATAATATATTATTATATATTATGATTGAACAAAATAAAATAAAAGTGTATTTCTTATATCCATTATAATATTATGATACGAAAAATAAAATTATCATTCGATATTATTATTTGTATAAAAAGTGCAATTAAATACTATATTAATCATGAATACATTATTATATAAGATTATAATTACCAAATGATTAATATAATTAAAATCTTGATATTATAAGATTTTAATTATATTAATTATTCGATAATTATAATGTTATATAATAATTAATGTACTCATGATTAATATAGTATTTAATCACACTTTTTATACAAATAATAATATTGAATGATAATTTTATTTTTTGTATTATAATAATTTACATAATACTTAGTTATGTATTTAATAATTAATAATATTAAAGATGTATTGACAATATTTATATTTAAAAAATTATAAATATTAATTGGAAATTTATGGGTTTTTTTTTAATTTGGAATTGTATTGACAACTTTGTGTGTGTGTGAGTATAAGATAAAATTTATATATCTTTTCCAAATATATATTTTAAAACAAAAATTTCATATTTATATTATTTTAATTTGCCCCCCAAACTATAAGATTTTTTGTACTTTACCCCCCAAACTATAGGATTCTTTCACTTTGCCCCCCAGCTGTCGGCCGATGGAATATAGAAAGAATATTCCGCCGGAATAAAGTTTGGGGGGAAACGTCAAAAATTATTGTACATCAGGGGGCAAAGTGGAACAAAATATATTTCGGGGGGCAAAGTGAAGAAAACGCATACATTGGGGGGCAAAAAAAATTTATCCCTGGAAACAACTAGAAACAAGAAGTAGATCTAGGAATCAAAATTAAACCATACATAAAAATATAAACTAAAATAAATCATAAAAAATACTTAAAATAAAAATGATCAAGGACCCGATCTATGATCAAGGTGTGTCACTCACCTAGATTCCATAAACCAAATCATAAATCTGACAACAAATCTAAGAGGTAAGACAAAATGCATAAATTGAAAAACAAGCATGAAATTGAAGAACATGAAAGAAATTAAGAAAAGATTACTTGAGTTAAGAAAAAGAATCACAAACTTGATGAAATTACAATCCAAGTTAAATCCAAGTGATGGCTTAAATTCTTCTTGAGCTGACAAACCCAAGGAAAAACTTGAAAATAAAATCTAAAAGCTAGAGAGGATTTAGACTCCAAGATCATGCATGAGTTGGGAGAATGAGAGATATCCATGCTTGAATTCATCTTACATCTATTTTATACTAAGTCTAATAGGGGCAAATAGGTCAAATTAGCCTTAAAAGTTTGGATTTACCGTGTTTGACCAAAGTTGACCCGGAGACACCTTGGCTTGACGCGAGCTGGCATGGGTTGGTGCATGGCTAGCGCCTTTTTGGTGCCCGGCAGTGCTTTGACGCATGGTTGGGCTTGGCGTCGGTTGGCATGTGTTTGTGTGCGTCAAGGAGCTGGGCGCAGGTTGGCATTGGCAGACGCGCATTGGCATGGGTAGGCGTGCGGGCGCGCACAGCGCTGGCGTGGTCTGGCGCAAGCCTTGGCGCAGGCGTGTGAGGGCATTGATGAGTCTTGGCATGCGGGCGCGCGGGCACAGGCATGGGCAGGCGCGCTTTGGCGCATCTTGGCACGCGGCTGCATGCGTCAAGGAGATGTGGGCGCGAGTTGGCGCAGCTTGACGTCGCTTGGCGACCATTCCAGAAGGTTCTGGCATTTTGGAGCTAGCTCGTGGCGTGGATTTTGACGCATCCTGGCACGTCTTGGCGTGCCCAGACTCGCCTTGGCTCGAGCCAAGGCTAGGCTAAGGGCCAATTTTACCTTCTTTTTTGCTTTCTTATCACTTCTATCGCCAAATGTTGCACGTATTTGTTCTTCAAATTCTTTTTGTCACTCATAACTTCAAATCTAAGTAAGAATCACACCCATCCACAAATTAATTGAACCCATTTAACCAAATCAAGCATAAAATTAAAAAGAAACTCGAAAAATAATAAAACAAGAAAACAACCTAATAACCTAACGAAACTCGACTCGATTCCACTATAAACAACACTAAATTCTAATTAAAAACACAAGAAAAACACCACAATCACATGTAAAACAGTAAATATTTAACATACATAAACAAACTACTTTACAAAATAACATTGATACATTGTGTCTTTCGACTTGACTAAGCACCTTTTTAGCTCCTTCAATTGTTGAAGGCACTTTGCTGCTCGTCCATCGAAATACTCGTGGAATTATATAAGTATTCGAATGAAAACCTAGTGATGGAATGCGCTCATATAACCAAGCATGTATAAATTAAAATTAAGATTTTAGCATCATACTTGAACATCAATTATATAGTAAAACCTAAATAAAACTTCACTAACCATCAAGCCTATTGTCCATCCATCAATGTATTGCTTTTCTTTATCTAACATGCCAAACGAGCTCTCCAACTAAGAATCTATGAGTAGCATCGCCCCACGCATACTCACAAATCCTTGGCAGATCATCAATGTACGAGAGCAAAAATCTTGGTGTCGCATAAGAAGAATGCATAAATAAAATAGAATTAAAAACCAAAAGAGTGTACATCCGAACAAGGTCATCTGTACGACTATCGTCTCCAGCAAATCTCTTCATCATTTCTATAATTGTAGGCCATTTTATAGTTTCCCCCGACTTTTTACTCTTTTTACCCTGAGGATTTTCACTCGAAAACAACCTGTTCATGGAGTCTGTTCTCTCCGAATCCATATCTATAACTCGGCCACCAAGTTTTAGCCCCATTTTAATGCAAAATTTGGAAGCTTCGAACTTCACGAGTATATTATCTCCTAAAATAAAAGCATTTTTATCTGGAATACTAACTAAGGCTTCCACTATTTTGTTGCCAATTTTCAAATTCGGCATACTCATGAAAAAGGTAAAAAGGACTCCCTTTTAGAGTGTCCTTTTGTTGGTCGGTAAGTAATGGAGTGATCGCATCTATTGTTTCTTTTAAAATAGTTGGCGAGCACCGGGATAATTTATCGCCACGCTATTATATAAATAAACATCAATAAAAAAAAACTAAGACTACTGGAATTCGATTCATAAAAATAGCAAGATTGGTGAATAATTTTTAAAACAAAAATATCAAATAAATGTCAAAACATACCAAGTTCATATAACAACAATGAAATAAACGAAAACCAACTAATAGTTTTCTTTTCTAAATAATACTCAATATAACATACCAAACTCTTAATAATATTAGATTAATTTGTATACAAAAGTTCGTGAGTTGAAGTATCAATGATCCCCATTGTCCAAAAAACACTACTGGGATTCATTTAATTATTCTTTCCATATAGGTATTGAATTCTGCATTTCAGCTTCAAGATCAAATATTTGAAAAGTAAAACAAAACACAGGGGTACAAAATCTAATTTAAAAACTCAAAAACCAAGTTAGTTAAATGTATCACCAGTAAAGATTTCCAAACTCAACAATTATATGAAGAACCCCTTGTTATGAAATAATTTTTCTTGSCTTTTCATCGATAAATTGAGTATGCAATATTTGGAAAAAAAAATTCAAAGTTTTATTTTCCTCCAACGCAGAAGCGACGCTACGCTAATTCAAGACTTGAGATTGAGAAGTTGAAATTATAAACAAACCTCTCTTTTTGCATTTTCCATGGAGGTTGCATCTGGGATTCATTTAATTATCTTTTCCATATAGGTATTGAATTCTGCATTTCAGCTTCAAGATCAAATATTTAAAAAGTAAAACAAAACACAGGGGTATAAAATCTAATTTAAAAACTCAAAAACCAAGTTAATTAAATGTATCACCAATAAAAATTTCCAAACTCAACAATTATATGAAGAACCCCTTGATATGAAATAATTTTTCTTGGCTTTTCATCGATAAATTGAGTATGCAATATTTGGAAAAAAAAATCCGAAGTTTTATTTTCCTCCAACACAAAAGCGACGCTACGCTAATTAAAGCCTTGAGATTGAGAAACAGAAATTATAAACAAACCTCTCTTTTTGCATTTTCCATGGAGGTCGCATCTTAATTTGCTTTCCCCCTTTTCCTTACACTGTTGGTGGAGGTCGACGGCTTATCGACATGAAGAGCGGGACTCTTGTATTTTTTCTTACTTCCCCTGCGGAGGTTGATGGGTTGTCGACGGGAGAACCAGATTCTGAGCTCCTCATTCTTTGAAACAGGGGTAGCTTCTGCCATTCTCTGGAGTTTCACAAGGTTTGAGAAAATAAGAATGAATTAGGGCTAGCGAATCGATAAAAAAAAAAGGCCTTCTTGTTGAGGTGAAATTTCAAGGTTTCCACTGGTGGTTTTTGGGGGAGAAAGAACAAAGAGGCGGAATGTTTTTGTGAGTCGAGGTGAGGAGGTGGAGGTAGGTTTGAAGGGGTATTTTTGTATTATCTAATAATAAGAAGTGGAGTTAAATAATAAAATATGAGGAGGGAGTGCAGACCATTTCTTTTTAATGAGGGAGTGCAGAACAATTTAAACACACTAGTGAGGATTTATCCTCAAATTACCGTTACATAAATGCATGTGACATATGTATAATATATTCAAATTTACAGTTAAAAATACCTACATAATGACATACTATTTCGAGTATTTTCTGAACTGCAAAATATATTTAAAAAAAAAAGTACATAACCAATTCTAACATACACAAAAATGCCTTAAAAATCAATGGAATACATATTGTCATAGGACCAACAAAAATTCTAACTATAATATTATTCAATTCAGGTAAGTTGTGACTAATAAAACTACGTGATGTGGTTTGATGATGAAGTTTTGATTTCCAATTTTATACAGTTAATCCAATACCCATATTTTCATGTGCAAGACAAGTTTAAAAATTCACAAATCAATATTCAACAACTACTTATTTTACAAGAAAAGAATAAAGATTCTTGTAATTTTCAAGTATGAAGAGATCGATGGATGGTGTTCATGCCATTTGGTAGAATTTTTTCTCGAGTTTTCAGTACATCTGCAAATCTAAAGCGGGACGGTTTTTACATCTTATGTGGAAGTGAAAGTAGTCATTCATTCAATCAGTTACTATCACTGAGTTCAATTTATGACGGTAGTTCTGAAAAAATGAGTTAATTTTAAAGGAGGTTATGTGAACCTTAGGCACACTTTTTTTAATGTCTCATTTGTTGAGAAGTTTGGATGTGAAATCGTGTTATATGTTATGCAAAATAATGAAATGGTTTTGAAAGTATAAATGTCCTAGAGACAATCAGATTTAAATACATTATACTTGATCACAATTATTATATATATTGTTATATATATGGCAATGCATTTATTAAATTATTATTTTGATCGTTTGCAATTATTCATATAAATGTTCCCGTAATTTAATGTTGTCATTGATATGGTGAGATGTCAGTGATAGAACATTACTCTTAAAGTAGTCTCGACTAATGATTATCAAGATTAAGATAGTGATAATATATTATATGTCGGTATGTGTTCTGCATCACATTCTTAGAGAATGCAGTTAGTCTCACGAATGCGAATAATTATTATTCGTGATGGACACATGAATGCTTTAGAGATTATTGGTAAACCCTACTAATAAGCTATTTATTATATGTCTATAAACTTATCAGTGTATGAAGCATGTGATAATCATTTGACTTGAGGTCAATACGCACCTTGTTTACTGAGTGATGTACTTTGACCACGACCAATGCTTGCACTCCTTTTCGGGGTAGATATGGGTTGTATTGGGTACATCGTGATGTAAAAATGAAGGTGATAGTTGAGTCAAGAAAGAACTCATTCCTCGATTCGAAAGAGATCACTCATAATCTCTATATTAGGTCGACTAAAGTCATTGGTCAATGCAAGAGACATATTCAATATAGTAGTTGAGTATGGTCTAGTTGTCGACTAATAAAGATGAGATCAATTGATTAAGCTATTGAGATAGACACTTGGATAAATTTTAAACTTAATAGAGTGATTCGAAATGGAAGGAATTTCACCAAAACTTTGTATAAAGGTTATAATAAGTTCAAGTGAATAATCTTTATATATTGAGTTCGTCCAACTAAGGCGTATAGGAGTTTTGTTTAGATAATCATTAAATTGATATCTTATATAAAGGCCTACAGGGTCACACTATATGAGATTACTTTTCCAACTTAAGAGTGTATCAAGAAAGTATTAAATATTCAATTTAGAACTGTAATATTTAATTGTTAATAATTATGATGTTAATTTATATTTGAGAGAAATTATTTAATTAAATTAAATTAGATTTTTATTTAATTATCTATGTTATATTAATAAAGGTACTTGAGCTAAAATTATTTTGGGCCCATATCGTCGACAGTCCAACCATTTTTAGGATTAGGGTTTTCTTATGTGCCTAATATAAATATAACATAAATTCATAAGTTGACAAATGAGTTTTTAGAGAAACATCATAACAAATACTCTTGATATTTGAGATTGGGAGTTTTTAAGCTCTCGTGAGATTTCCTAACTTTTTTCATGATAGCAATATAGTAAAGTTGGATCTTGCAGTCAGAGAATTAATTGCGTGGATACCTTAGTGTTGAACTCGAATCTAGATTTACTGTAAGGTTTTCATAATTTCTCTCGCTTATTTATAAATATATTCGTTTACATTATAGATTTGTTGGATCTAAAAGAATTTAAAACTTTCACTGCACGAGCACAGTGTTCGTCTCTACGAATTCCAACAAGTTTATCTATTTGTCAAAAATAGTTTTTGGAAGAATACTAAGGCTCAAAGTGTAAGTGATTGAATGACTTACCTTTGGTGAAATGAGATTTTCCACATTGGAAAAGAAATGATAGATAGGCTAATTTAAATAGAGGTTTCTTATTAGTAAAGAGTACTCTAGTATGCAAGAGTACTCTCTCATGTGCATGTATAGGAGGGGTGCAAATCACGGTCCCAAGTTTTCCTATTTTTTGGAATATTTTTTTTATTTCTAGAGTTTATTTCCTAACACTTAACTTTTTGATATTTTCGGAAACAAAAAAACAACAACACTTAACTGAAGAATTCAGTCAAACTTTAAGTTTTGAATTTGAAACATCATAACTCATTTTTGTTTAACTCTTTTGTAACTGTTGAGAGTTACAAATATGCACAATGAACCTGATCATTTTAGAGACTTCTCTCCAACTATAAACACAAGTTCATTTTCATGGTTCATAACACACACACACAAAAAAAAACATTCTTCTTTTCCAACAAACATTTTGTGTTATTCTCTAGGCTTTACTTTTCAATTCGCGGTAATAAGATTCATCTTTCTCCATTTTATCTTGGGAAATAAACGCTCGTATGGCGCGAGTTTGTTTTACAGAAACTATGTTTACATAAACCTTGATTTCATGTGTTTGTTATTTTTTGCTATTTCGTAGATTCATTTCAGGAAAAGAAAAAGAAAACAAAAACATATTCAGTTCCCAGAAGAATACTTATGTAGTTCCTAAAAGAATAATTACTCGTTTCTAATAGCTACTGAACAAGAAATCGTTGTTGTTACCGCCAAGTCTTTGGCAAACCCCACTGTCTCTGCTTCTGTTTCCACAGACCAAGCTCCGGTAGTCAACATCCCGGTGAACCATGCTGAAGATCTTGAGAAGTTTCATGGTTTGAATTTTAAATGTTGGCAACAAAAGATGTTGTTCTACCTGGAAACTCTAAACCTTGCGAGGTTCTTAACTGAAACTCCTCCAAAGTCGAAAGAAAATCATGATATCCAAGAAGTGAGTGTGCTCAAAGATTGGGCCTTTCTGATTTCTTATGTAGAATTTATGTGATTAATGACTTGGCAGATACACTCTATAACATGTATTCTTCTGTCAAAATGGCTAAGGAACTTCGAGAGTCCTTAAACAAGAAATATAAGAATAAAGATGATGAAGCAAATAAATTTCTTGTTAATCATTTTCTGAGTTACAAGATGGTTGATTATAAATTATTATTAATCAAGTAAACTATTAATCATTCTATGGGAATTTCTATCAATGAGACTTTCTTAGTTGTTGCTATCATTGCGAAGCTACCAACAAGTTGAAATAATTTCAAAAACTATTTTGATACACAAGAAGAAACTAATGACTAATGAAAAACTTGATGTTAAACTTCATATTAATGAAGACAATAAGGGTTATGGCAACAAAAGTCATAATTTTCATGTGGCTAAAGCAAATATTGTTGAGTATGATGAAAGCTCAAAAAAAGACTTTTAAGATAAAAATATCTGGTAATGATGGAAAGACATCATATAAACCGAAAATGGATTTTAAGAAGAAAGAAATTGGTGATTGTTTCAATGATGGAAAGCCTAAGAAGACTCAGCAAGCTCACATGGTGGAGAACATCACCGAGGATGTTGATGAGATACACCTTGGTATTGTTATCTCTAAAGTGAACCTAGTGGGTTCCAATCCACGTGAATGGTAGATCAACATGGGTGTTAACCATCATGTTTGTTCACACAATAACCTCGTTAATGTCCTTGATGAAAGTGTTGATGGAGAGAATCTCTTCGTAAGAAATTCTGCCACGTCTGATATCAAAGGCATGGGAAATGTGTGGTTGAAGTTGACTTTAGAGAAGGAACTGACTTTGAACAATGTGCTCTATGTACTAGAAACTCGAGATAATCTTGTGTCTGGCTCTATGTTGAGTGAGTTTAGTTTTCATATGGTTTTCGATTCTGATATGGTCACTTTGACCAAATATGGAGCATTTGTAGGAAGGGGTTATCAATGTATCGGTTTATTCAAGCTCAATGTAATGACCACTAAGTCAAACATCAATAAAATGAATAACTCTTTCATTTTTATACTTGAGTCTTCCATAATGTGGCATGGTAGATCAAGAAATATCAATTATATTGGCATGTGCAGGTTTCTAAAATTGAATTGCAGGCCTATGCTCCATATTGATGCAAAATATACGTGTGAAACTTGTGTAGAATCAAAGTGGAATCGATATAATTTAAAAGTATGGAGCGAAATTACGTATCACTTTAATTAATTTACACTGGTGTGTGTGTGACTTAAAGGCCACACCAACTCATGGTGGAAATAAGTACTTCATTAATCTTACAAATGACTGCACTAAATTTTGTTATGTATATCTTTTTAAAAGTAACGATGATGCGATAGAGAAATTTGTTCGCTATATAAATGAGGTTGAGAATAAACTAAATATAAAGACTAAGGTGAAAAGAAGTGATAGAGGATGTGAATATGAGTCACGTTTTTTTAATTTTTATGGTGAACATGGAATAAGACATGAAACCACAACACCTTATTCATCGCAACAACACGATGTTGCTGAACGAGAAAATCATTCATTAAAAGAAATGATGAATGCAATGTTGTTGAAGTTATGGATTACCTCAGAACATGTGGGGAGAAGTTGTGTTGTCAACTAAATACCTTTTAAATAAGGTGACCAACAAGTAATTAGATACAAGCCCATATAAGTTATGACATGGAAGAACACCATCTTATAAATACTTACAAATGTGGAGGTGTCTTGTCAAGGTTGCAATACTTATACCTAAGAAGGTGAAAATAGGACCAAGAACTGATGATTACATATTCATTGGATAATCACATAATAGTAGTGCTTATGAATATCTTGTGGGAATTTTGAAGAAATATCCCAATGCTTCTTTTGTTTTGTGGTCCACTCCCCACTCAAATAATTTTATTCTCCACTCCCCAATACACATTTGACTTTCAAGATAACTCCCTTGTCTTACAAAAACCCAAATTTACCCTTATTTAATGGGTTTGTCCTCTTGCGTAGAAAAGTCAAAATTTAATGTACAGAATTCGAGTACTTACTTACAATGTATCTTATACTTAATGGTTATGTACTGAATACTTCGTACCTTTGAAATTAATACTTAATATAAAATACAACGAAAATTACCATGATAAATCGATCCATGAAAATGGTATCAGAGCCTAGGTTTATTAAGAACTTAAAAGAAAATTTTATTATAATTATGTAATTAACTTTTGGTGAGGAGATTTATCTCTAAAAATGGATCCGAACGAGTGTTCGAGATGTATTCATTTCAGGCAATATTTCCAAATATTGGAAATATACGAGATAGACCACAAAGAGAAAGTAGCATATTGGGATAACCAATATGTTGCACAAAGACTCGCAGGAGCCAACAGGGAAACCTTGCTACAATGCGAGAAACAAAAGACATATCATCTGAGTTACCTTTAGGTAAATCAGATATTGAAGACGGACCTCAAGTACCATAGGGATACAACTCATGAATCCCATCAATAGATCCAACTGCAGCGAGATATCCGATTCCTCTAAGAATCTTAGAGAAATCCAAAAGATGATACAAGACATCGACCACCAAATCCAGGTGAAGATGAAGGAGGTAATTGAACATCAAAAAGAAACACGAGAAATCATAATTGATGTTCAAAGACGAGTCAAGGGCCTTGAAGTCAAACCAAGTGCATTCGGAGGAAGACGACGAATAACTTTCGGAATGGAACCCCTTTTACACCAAAAGGGGAAACCGACTGAGGTTATAAGACAACCAACGGAAGAAGAGAAGATGATGGTCATAATCAAGGGAATTCCATTACAACCCAAGAAGTAATGGAAAGAATCAACGTGGAAGATTTAAACGACCTAATCGAATCCTTCACCGGATTAGGTATTGTGGATCTAAAAATGAACTCGGGAGATTCTTCGGCCTTAGTACCAAGAAGCGCTCCACCAACAACAAGTTATAATCATGGCGAAAGTACGGCTTCACACGAACCAGTACAAGACGCGCAAATGCCACATGTCGGGGATTTCACCATAAAAAGAGATCCTACAGACATAGTAGGCACCAAACAACGTTCCCGAAGTCCTAATATTCTCAACACGCCATACGGGAAGTCTCAACTTGACCCCATACATCCATATGGGCTAATGTTAAATCTGGACGTTCCAGATTTTAAGAATCGAGAGATACTAATAGACGATTGGGCATCTGCAATGCGAATTGCAGCTGGAACTCTCGGTCTAGAGAAGGAAGGGTTCATTCTACTCCTTGAAATGATCCTTGAAGGATCCGTAAAGATCGCATGGGATCTAACAGGAGCAGATATAAAGAGGGAAGTTATAGCTGGAGAATCATTAAAAGGGATCGTCG
>BMAC01000458.1:739842-762075 GCA_014905375.1 Phtheirospermum japonicum
GATCGAACCAAGGAGAATGTCTTTCCAGCAAGACAGAATGATCAGTGGACCTCAATGGGAAGGTCCAAGAAGCAGCCAAAGCACTCGAGCTCCAGAAGTATTCAAGACTAATGGAGAGCTGAAGTGCCCAGAGGGATGGAGAAGTGTGGAAATAATATTCGACATCACTCAAAAGGATAATATCTTCCCTTGTGATGCATTGTATCACCTGCAACAACCTTCCCTGGGAAGATATCAAGGAGTCCTCAAGACTGGAGAAATTGAAACAATCATTGAAGGAAGTGCAGGAAAAATCCCAGAGCAACTAACTCTAGGGATAGAGTTCCTCGAGGATCATAAACCTTGGGAAAGATTAAAAGATGGAATGGAGTTTACGGTGGGCGAAAAAAGATACAGAATTAAATGAGCACCAGCCCATTCTRCATATACATTCCCYTTGGAATGATATATTCAAGATATCGTGCYGAATACTTCGCAGCCTACATTGATTCAGGTGCAGGAATTTGCACGGCTAAACTAGAGGTTTTCCCCAAAGAAATGGAAGAAGAACTATCTCCAGTAGCGGGAAGAGATTTCTCTAAAAGGATCCTAGTCCTTAAAAGAGGGATCAAACAAGCAGAAATGATGATGGGAGAAGCAAATGGTATCCCGTGGTACAATATTAAAACTCCACCAATCTATTTCCATGATACGGGAGCGGATATTCTGTTAGGAAATAATTTCCTACAAACATTCAAAAGATTTACACAAGAAAATGAGACTAGAAGGCTTATTTTCACAACTCCGTGTGATCATAAGATTATAGTCCAGCGATTAAGAGAGGCATTCCACAGAAAAATGCCAATTAATTTTCGCAGCAAGCGTGGTGATGAAGGGAAACTTCGACACCCAAAGATGAAAGATCAAAGAAGGTATGGAGAAGCAATTCTCCAACTACGAAACGAGAGCCTAGGAGGACTAAATGAAGAGGGGATTAAAGCACAAACAATTGAACTCCTCAAGGCTAGCCTAGACACGAGTGCACAACCAGACACCACCGTGGAAGAACAAATTACACTGGAGGACATCAAAAGAAAAATTCAAAAGAATTTCAATGAAGATCCTCTAGCGTGGTGGGATAGAAATGAACTCAAAGCATCTTTGAAGGTAAAAATCGGAAAAGAAAACGAGTTTTTCAGATATAAGCCTATCTTGATGAATCAAGAAGATCGAAAGGATATGCAACAAATACTTAAGGAACACATGGACCTTAAGTTGATTGAAGCAGGAGTTTCTCCATACAGCAGCCCAGGATTCTTGGTTCGCAACCATTGAGAAATAAAAAGGGGAAAACCAAGATTGGTGATTAATTACAAAGGAATCAATAACATCTTGGAGTTTGATGGATATTATATCCCAAGTAGAGAGCATTTGGTAAATTGCATTAAGAATGCAAAAGTGTTCTCCAAGTTTGATTGCAAGTCTGGATTCTACCAGATTAAGATGGAAGAAGGAAGCAAGAAATTCACGGCCTTCTCTACACCACAAGGACACTATATCTGGAATGTTATGCCGATGGGCCTAGCAAATGCACCTCAGATATATCAAAGAAAGATGGATAATCTTTTTAAAGATTATTTCAGCTTCATGTTCGTATACATAGATGATATACTCATCGCATCAAAAAACATGAAGGATCATCTAAAACATTTAAAGATTTTCTCAGATGTTTGCCGCAAAGAAGGATTAGTGCTTTCAGAAAAGAAGGCAGTAATTGCTACAGGGAATATCGAGTTCCTTGGAATAGAGATCGACGAGTCGGGAATAATCCTACAGAGTCACATTGTAGAAAAGATACAGGGATTTCCAGATACACTCAAGGATAAGAAACAACTTCAAAGTTTCCTAGGAGTTGTCAATTTCGCCGGGATGTTCATAAATAATCTGGCACATTACAGGAAGGTGTTTAGTTCCCTACTAAAAAAGGATGCCGATTTTAAATGGGAAAAAGAACACCTCGAAGGAATTAAGCAGTTAAAAGAGGTTTGCAAACAACTTCCCAAATTGGCAATTCCGAATGATGAGGACGAGCTGGTTCTATACACGGATGCCAGTGATTATTGGTGGGCAGCAGTTCTTACGAAACTAACGCCCAAAGGAGAAATGCCATGTAGATATTGCAGTGGGCTATTCTCAAATAGCGAGGCAAACCGATGGCATATCAACGAGAAGGAGTTTTTCACAGTTAGGAAGGCTTTTAAGAAATGGCCTTTATTTCTACTATCTAAGAAACTCACCTTAAAAATTGATGACTCGAGCGTTAAAGCCTTTTTGAAAAACAAAATTGAATCTAAACCTGAAAAGGCTAGATTACTTAGATGGCAAGCTGAATGTCAATATTATGATTTTGATATTGTCATTATAAAATCTCATGAAAATGTTCTTGCAGATTTTTTAACGAGAGATGGAGGGATCAGAGATTGATTCGTTCCTCAAAATGGTGAGGCATCTAAGGGAACACCTGGAGATGACTCAACGCGAGTTCGATGCATTGACCCTCAATGCAGAGGTAGCCGGAAGGTTACAACGAGTTGATCGGGAAACTGTTTCCGATCGAATACGAGGTTGCATACAGGCCAACGAACAATTATGGCCTGTAATGAGAAAGCCCCTTCTCCGGGCGACATCTTTAATGGTGCAAAAGGAGACACTTCGAGTACAGGGCTCTATACCTGTAGCAGGGGATTCAAGTACCCCTAGCACGAGAACTAAGATGGAATCATCCACGGATGAACCATCTCAAGTTGAAATCGATACTCCGGAGTTAAATCCCGAGTCTTCGAGTCAACCCATCGCCTCAGGGGTTAATGAGGAAGAGATCGATCTTAGGCCACAGACAGGCAAATCTAAGAACGATACTTACGAGATTTTGAAAACTCCTCATTTTCAGGTTTACCAACAGAGATGGGAGAAGTTAATAACCAGGGTGGGAATTAATCCGGCAAAATGTCTAGTAGATGTTTCRGGAAGATATCCCAGAGTATGGATGATGCCAGAATCTCATCCACAAGATGTAAAAGGCTGGTATGAATTCGGGGCCTTAGCATCGGTTCATAAAAGGTCGCCAAGCTTCTTGGAAATATCACAACTTCCGAGATGGATACAAGATGCAGTGCATGAGACATGGGCGAATAACCCACATCTGGCACGAGGTGATGTCCTAGAYCTATATTTCTTTAGCGCAGCACCGGAACCAGTCGGAAAGGGAATGCATGAAGTGTTCCATTTCATCAAGCTTAGGCGACCAGACGTGGAAGCAATGAAGAAATTCAAAGCACCATCGTCTGAAGGAATTCCGTTAGTAGCATCACTCACGGAAGACGACATGTCCACAAGAAGGGCATGGGGTCTTTGGGTCTGCCTCACCGAGATGGACAAAGTCAAGTTCCCATTCAAGTTCTTCCAGAATACGGTGAATGGGTCTTTCCTGTTAAACACAATGACAGGAAACACAATAGGATTTGCAGAAGATTTATTTGAGAAAAAGAGATCTCTTCTGTGGAACAACAAGCTACCAGGGAGTAAAGAAACTCGCTGGAAATACTGTAACATGGCCCACGTCTGGAGATGGATGGAGAAAATATATCCGGAATGCTCAAATCAGACGGAGCCGGAGTTTGGTACAAAATCCAAACAGAATAGGCCAAGTGATCAGGGACCATCAAAAACACGTTTTGCCCGGGGACCACACAAATCAAAAAAGTGAAGGATTCCCCGACAATAATAAAAGGATCATGTGATGATCAGGTCCCTCAAGAACGTGCCTCTGCAAAGCGGAAGTTCCACTAGCTAACAGAGGATAATAATGCAATGAAGACGTAAGCAATGACGTCAATTAATTTACAAGTTATGTGAAGTCCGTATTTCAAGTCCGCCAGACTTCTATAAATTCAGGATTTGGAGGAAGCAGAAGGCATAGCTCATCACCTTCTATTTTCTCATATTAATAAAGAAAGAGTGTTTTGTGTGCAAGAATAAAGAGTGTTTTAATAGTTTGTATTAAGAAGTTTATGTATTTACGAGTGCAAGCCTTCTCTATGAGAGGTTAAACAAGTTTTCTCCTCCCAAAAGGAGATTACTAATGTAATAAATTTTATTCTAAGTTCTTAATAAAATAAAGGCTTCTGGTTCAACATGTGTGCTTAACCAAATATCTATAAATCAAGTATCTCGTACGCCTAGTGTAGGAAACGAACTAAGGCTGTGCTGAACAGTTACTGAAGGAGTCGGATTACTTGTAGTTCATCTTCTGTGACTAGAAGTTAGACTGTGTTATCGTCTGTAAAACGGACTAGGGGCGGTAACTTTCCGACTGGTGGCATCGCAACCCATCTCACCCGCAGCTGTTTCGGTCAAAGAGAGGTACGAAATTTTAGAGAAATTTTAATTTTACGGAAGCATGTTGGGCCTAAGTACTATCTGGTAATTTTCTAAGTATTTTTTATTCTGTACCTAAGTATTAAGTATGTTACAACTAAGTACTCAATTTTCTGCACAAAAATATAAGGGCATATTGGTCTCAAGGGAGCTAACTTTAAATTATATATGGAGCTAGGGAGTGGAAACAAAGAAAATTTAAAAGGGGAGTAAACCCCAAAATGAAAGAAGGCAAAGGGAGTGGTCCACAAAAACCCCATTTCTTGTACATGAGTTTAAGATTAAAGACATACACAAGAATACGATAATAGAGTAAAGAAATGCTTCATTCTTTGAACATATATTTCCAATTAAGTCTGAATGGAACCTAGTTCCATTAAAAGGTCTATAGAGAAAGTGGAAAAGACCAAGATGAAAACGTTGAGGTACAACCACGAAAAAGCAAGAGAGCTAGGTTAGAAAATTTCTTTGGTCCGAATTTTCTAACTTACATGGTTAAAACTGAACCTCGGAGTTATTCTGAAATAATGAACTCTTCGGAAGGACTTATATGGAGAGAGGTAATAAATTGATTCCATTTTATAAAATCACACATGGAAACTACTGGGTCTTCCTCTTGGAAGTAAAACACTAAGATATAAGTGGATTTCAAAAGAAAAATGAAAGTTGACGAAATGATTAATAAGTACAAGGCTAGATTTGCAATTACAAATTTTAGGCAAAGAGAATATCTTAATTAATTTGATACATATTCCCTAGTAACTATAATAACATCCATTAGGATGATTATTATTATAGCTACTTTGAACAATCTGGAAATACATCAAATAGATATAAAAAATCACTTTCATAAATGGAGGTTTAGAAGAAGAAATCTACATGGATAAACATGAAAGGTTCTCGGCTCTTGGGAAAGAGAATAAGGTTTACAAATTGATTAAGTCTTTATATGGATTAAATCAAGCTCCAAACCAATGGCATGAGAAGTTTGATAATGCCATGATGGAGTGTGGATTTAAAATCAACGAATGTGCTAAATGCATCTTCGTTAAAGACAATGAATTAGGATATGTAATCATATGTCTATATGTATATGACATGTTTATTATTGGGAGCAACGATAAGATTGTTAAATCCATAAAAGACATATTAAATTTGAGATTCGACATGAGTATATGGGCCTAGCCGATGTGATACTTGGAATTAGAATCAATAGAACATCACAAGGGATCGTATTGAGCCAATCTAATTATGTAGATAAAATATTTGAAAATTTTAACAAGAGTGGACTAATGATAGGACCCCAATATATACAAATCAGCATCTATAAAAAATAGAGGTGAAAGTATTTTTCAAGTAGAATACTCAAGAGAAATATGGAGTCTAATGTACCTAATGAGTTGTACAAGACCAAACATCGCTTGTGCGGTAAGCAGTGGAATGGAATAGTGAGACTACTCAGATGCTTGAGGTATGCTTGTGATATTAGATTGCATCGTATTAAATATCTTGTTGTTCTCCATGGCTATACGGATGCCAACTGTATATTGAGTATTAATGACCTTGGTCTACAAGTGGATATGTATTTCTCTTAGGAGGTGTAGGCATATTATGGAAATCTTCCAATCAAACCATAGTAGCTAGATCCACAATGGAGTCTGGGTTTATAACCTTAGACAAATGTGGTGAAGGGGCTAACTGGTTACGTCAATTCTTAGAAGATATTCCGATATGGTCTAATCCTGTGCCACAATAGGCATTCTTTGCGATAGCCATCAGCAATTTGCAATGCAAAGACTAATGTATATAATGTCTAGATATATTCATCGATGACATAATACAGTTAGATAACTACTCTTAATTGAGATTATCTTTATTGACAATGTGAAGTAAAAGGATAACCTTGTGAATCTGATAAACAAAGGGTTAAATGGAGAGTTAGTTGAAAAAACGACAAGAGGTATAGGATTAAAGCCTCTGGAAATGATTTGATACGATGGAAACTCAATCTGGTTGATTGGAGATCTCAAGATCTATATTCAAAGGGACAACATAAAAAGACTCTTAACATCACTATGGGGAAAATTACTCCTTGCCCATTATTTAATAGTGAAATGTGTGGAGAGATGACAAACATTTGGCTTTTAATGATTATTATGTAGGTGAGCCGAACAGGGTAGTGGGGTCTACGACGATTGAAGAATCAGTTGTGTGAGAGAGAAATGGGGTCGCTTCGAGGAGAATTGTGTGAGGCTCAATTCTTAGAACCTCTCGCATAACCAGACTTATGTTTAGGTCATGAATGAACATAAATACGAGAATTGAAATAAGTCAGGATGAATCTTGTTTGCAGTATATAATAGTTTATATAAATGGCAGAACAGTTTAATGACATCGTGTTCTACTGGTCATGTAGTCAAGTATATGTACTTATACAAGGAAAGGTTCAAAGGTTGACACTTACCTATCCTATGCAGGGTTCGACTATAGGACATAAATACAAAATATTTTCAATTTTCTTCATGTGGGAGATTGTTGGGAAATTAGTTAATTTTGAAGGAATTTGTGAATTTTAAACACAGTTTTCTTAATATCTCGTTGTCGAATAACAAGTTTGACTATGGAATCGTGTTATATATTGTGAGATCAAAGAAATTGTATTATTTGTTCAAAATGATTATATAAAGATAAAGATATTTAAACTCAAAATACATCGCACCCAACTTTTTCGTAAACCTGCCACTGATCGACGTATCCAGGAGTTACTAGATAAAGTTTAAAAAGTACAACAAGAGTCTTCTACTCCTTTTATTGTTGACTATAAAAAACCCTCTACTGCCTTTCACCTTATGAGTATCGCTTCTAAACAATCTTGTGCGGATATTGCTAAAGAGGAAGATTCTACCCCTATACGCAGTACTTCAGAGAGTTCCCTTAAGCGGGGATACCTTGTGAAGCGCTAGTATTTATGTTTTCGCTTTTTATTGATTTGTTATGTATTCGAACTCTTTTCTTCTTTTTTAATAAAAGTGCCACATTTTAATTAAAAAAAAAAGTACTTTTCTTTAGTGAAATGCGATCTTCTTACGATAGAATAAAAAAAGGAAGAATGAGCTAGTTTAAATAGAGGTTCTTTATTAGTGAAGGTACTCTAGTGTTTAAGAAAACTCTCTCTACATGCACACGCGGGGATGGAGGATACAAATTACGGTCGTATTTCTTGTTCAAATCTTAATTTCTTCATTCAGATTTACTGTATTTGTTTCCATCTTTTCTTGTTAAAATTAATTTGTAAGTGTTAAATTTTTTTTTTTGTGGCTTCAAGATTTGCATTCTTGTATATTTGTATTTTGGTTTATATGAAATTCAAAAAAATAATATTAAATAATTGAATAAATTAAACTTTTTTAAACTTCTTACATTAAATAAAAAATATAATAATAATAATAAAGTTCAAAAGACACTTTGTAGTAGCTGTAAGTTTGCCAGTGTATATATATATATTTCTTATTAATAATACATAGATCCTGAATAAGCATATAAATGTCCTTTAATGTATTTTGAGGATCAAGGATTTCTTTATCATACTCTCTCCGTTCTACAAATATAGTCCAATATTTCATTTTCGTCCATCCCACAAAAATAATCTAATTACTATATTTAATATATCATTATGTTCTCATTTCCACACATACCCTAAATTAATATTTTTGAAATACTACTCCCTCCGTCCCGTTCTATCTGTCGCATTTGACATTTTTTTTGTCCCGTTCTATCTGTCGCACTTACGTTCCCAAGAGTAAATTAATGCCGTTTTTCCCATTTTACCCTTTCTCTCTCTCTCTCTCTCTCTCTTTTTTTTGTTTTATAACTTCCGTAAAAAGGTGAACTACTTTATCTTTTCCCAACATCAACTCTTGGACTTTCAATTCAGAGACTTTACAAATACTACTCCTTTATTAATCTTCACAACTACTTTAGTCTTTTTATTACTGTACTCTTTATACTCCACCCCTGCGTATGACATTTAAAAAACTGAAGATGAAGTGCTGTGAAGATTCTACTAACAATATAGAGTGCAAACCTTCTTTTGATTCTATTTTTGTACTTAATTTGAGAAGGAGGATACGTGTAAGAGATTTTGACTTGAATATGCCAGCTGATTGTGGGTTCGATTTGAACAAATTTTCAGAGGAGGAGGAAGAAGAAAAAAGGAATATCAACAAGCAGTCAAGGCTATGTTAAAGATTTATCTTCCTAGGTTTTATTAAACTTTTTATATATATTTTCACTGGGAAATTTGATTGCTTTGATGGAGAGAAAATACAAAGGAGGTTGTAATCTTACTGTAATCTTATTATAATCTCATTCTATCTACAATATTATTGAAAGATGTTTGATACATTTAAGCAGGGGAGTATGCTTTTCTTTTCTTTCTTTTTTCCAGAAGCATCCTATATTTTTTTGTTCCAGTTTTGTTGTTTCAGGGCACTACTAGTATTAAGATTCAAAAGGTACTTAAATAACTCAACAATGATAACAAAGCATAGATTAAGCATAAAAAAAACTAAATTCAAGCCACAAGGCATAAACGTTGCACTAAGTTGAGCTTAAGTAACTTAGCACTTATTGTACCAACAACGAATCACATGTAATTTGAGCAGGAAATCGACCTTGACGTTCTAACTTTTCTTTCTTCAAATGTTGAATTTTATAATTATGGGAACCTTTTGATTTCATTATTTCTGTCATGCACGTTTGCAATGTCAAGAAGATGCGGTTGGTCTTCTTTAACGGAAAAGCTTCAAATGATCGTACAACGGCGTTAAGAAGCTCGTCAACCGTATTCAGTGACTCTTGATGTTGTAAGGTCTGAATGGCACTAAAAAATCCAAGATCCAACACATTCAAATCAGGCGAATTAGGAGGTTGTCTCATTAAACGAATGTCAAACCCATCTCGAGTAGCAACTCGGCAAAATTCTTCATCATTATGATTAATGTGTGTTCTTGCATTATCTTGTTGAATAAATATAGGATGTCTTGAATCCTCTCGTGGCCATTTCTCCTTGATCGCGGGCACAACCTTTTCAATTAAGTATGACCTTATGACATCTTTGTTCACCGAAGTTATTAATTTGGTCTCCATTGTACCCGCAACTCTATTAGCACTGTTCCTTTTAGCTGGCTCATAGGTTACAAAGGGAAATAAATCGATTTTTCCAGAAAATAGTTCATTTCCGTGCGTGTCAAACCTCGGACGAGCCACAACAGCTAAGAACATGACTTTAACAATGAAATTTTTGCTCTTACAAGTTCGCACGAGATCCTCTTCTTCAGGTAGCAAATAGTATTTCTCAGACTTTCTTGTCATGTAGAACCATTTCTCATCGATGTGAACAATGTTGTACATCCCCTTGAATATTGGATCATGTGGTATACTGCTTTCTTCAACCATCGATAAGCAAAACCTCAATCTCGACATTTTATTTTCTTCTTTCAGGAAAGGCTTTATAGCATTCGAATGTCATCGTAAAACTCCCGCCTTCACCTCTCTGGATAATGTGCTTTTGCTCACGTTAGTGGCACAAGCTAATGACCTTAGGTTTGTCCGTTGAGGTTGGGAGATCTCACGGAATTGATCCATGTCGATACATGTTCTTTTTCGACCAAGATTTGTCCTTCTATGAGATACATCATGCACGCTACTGCCCTTGGATCATTTCCAAATGCGCTGGACGGTGCGTATGCTCACTGAAAATGTCGTAGCTATTGTTGGTAGCACCCCGCGTTTCAAAACCCCATCAACACTTTTTTCAAGCAACATTTCAAAGATAGCCCTACGTTCTTCATTAGTTGGAGAATTTATTTTTCTTGTTTCCAGCGGTACATGTGATGAATCTACACTGCCACCAGTATTAACTTCCTTTGTTTCAACAAGATTTACAAATAAGCATAGTCAACATACAATATTAAATATAATAAATTAAATAATAAAGGAATCCATACCAGAAGCTTCTTCTAGGCATGGCTCAGTATTTAAATCCAAGAACAAATGGTTTGATGATGTTTCAACCGTAGCAACATTAATATGGGCTTCTTCATCATTGTCTGTTGGAGTACCATTTAAATCTATCTCTAAAGGCATTATTAATCTGACTTCTAGCTTGAGTTGATTATGTTTAAATCATGTTAAGAACTTTTTTTATAGAAAAAAATGGTGGGAAATTAAAATATTTAGAATTATGTTTGAATGGAAAAAATGGTGGGAAGTTTAAATTAATGAGGCGTGAAATTGTAGTTTAGGGAATCAATGAGTGCAAAAAATAATTAAAGGGAATATGAAGCATTTGTAGTTTAGGGAATGAGGCTGTATTTTCAAGTGGGATGTCTCAAACAAATAAATCCTTGAAACACTTTCAGCCTAGGGAGTAGAAATAAAACACTTTAGAGTTTTTGAGCATTTGTAGTCTTTCAAAACGTCAAGGTTAATATGGTCATTTTATACCTATAAAACATCTTTCTTAATGGGCGTGAAATTGTCAAATGCGACAGATAGAACGAGACGGTGGGAGTAGTTTTCTACATGGTAAATCGAAAATTGATGATTACAATGTAAAATCTTACCATTCCAATAACAAATATACAAATTCCAACACTGATTTCTATAAGTATTAATTGACATTAATAAATTCAAGAAGTGTATAATTGAAAATCATTAACTAAATTAATAACTTAACTATATTAATTACTTCATTTTTAATCTGTATGAAATCAAACGCAAGACTATCATTTTGGAACGGAGGGAGTAACATAAAGTATTTCGTGCTAAGTAATTATTAATCATTCATTATTTCGTGCTAAGTAAATATTAATCATTCGTTAAAAATTAGAACAAGACACTAATTGAGTAACATTTTACTTTGACCCAGTCTTTATGTAAAATATACTTATGTCAATTAAATATACATTTAGGTAGTTGAAACTGTTCTAAGTATATTCAACAGTTTACCAAACAACTACCTTACTCACGAAAGTGAACTATATTGTACTTATCTTTTTCATGACAAACAAATAAAATAAAATAAATAAAAATAAATTGTACTTGTACTTTGACAAAAACAACAATATTTCTTTATGTATATAACAAAAGAAGCTGGTAACTTTTAGATTCGTTATCTTTAATTCCTAGAAATAAGCTGTGCTTGAACTGTTAAGCTACTAAAATGTAATTAATTAATTATAATTTTAAAACATAATGGAAAGATCAAAGTCAAGTTTAATCAAACTCAATAAATAAATGAAATCAATTAAATACAGTAATATTGGATCATATTGTTGGATTTAGCACACGCTTAGGGAGTCTAGACGACTAGACATGGCTTGAATCCAAAGCATGTACAGCCTACATGAAACATCTCTTTAGATTTTGTTATCATGTTAATAAGTATACTATATAAATTAAAAGTCTACACATTTTGTTACCTTAAGTCCAATTACTGTGCAAAAGATTTGTTAGGAAAAAAAAAAACTCAAAAACCACAACATAAATTTGAAATGGTAGCAAAGCTCAACTTCAATTTACTTGTTAAATAATGCTTCCAATTAATATTTTAAAGATTCTAGAAATTTTCTAAGGCTACCAGTATAAGCATTTGTGCATTATGCATATAAAAAGATTACAATGTACACACACGCATAGATAACAATATATATATATATATTTTTTTTTATTAACAACCCAAAATATGCGTTTGGGTGTGCGAGTTTTGCTCTTTGCAACCTTCAGACTATTTTTCATTCAAATAATGGTTGAATCGACGTACGTAAACCTCATGCCTAATCACCAATTATTATGTTAGACAATGTTTTCATGTTTTTAGAATGAGACATGAGGTTTACGTGCTTCGATTCAACCATTTTTTAATGAAAAATAGCCTGAAGGTTGCAAATAGCAAAACACGCATACTTTGGATTGTTAATAACAACAAAAAAACATTAGGTTGCAAATTATAAAAATGCTACAAGTACAGGTGGCAAAAAAAATTTTTTTCCCTAAAACTAATTACTATTTCAAAAAAATACCTCTATCTTGAATTTGGATGTGTAATTAGTTAAGTGTTTTCAACTTTATGTTAAAATTAAAATATTATAATTTTGTATCAATATTCGTATATATTATGACTTTTTAATTTATATGCATTAAAACGAATTGGAGGGAAAATATAATATTGTAACAATATCATCGTATGTCATGTCTGTAGGGAGAAATGAATTTGGTAAAATTATAATTGGTATCTTTGATCAAATATTTAAAATGTAGACTGGATCATTATTTTTTAAAACGAACGTCAAATTCTAAATCTACGTTTTGAGTAGGTTATTTACTTTAACAAATCTATGTTCGTGTGAGTAAAAAGTCAATGACCTATGTTGCACATTTGAAAAGTAAAGAGGGTGAGTAATTTCCTAAGTAGATAAAAAATATTCGACATATGAATGATATTCATTGTTTTAAAGAAATTGAATTATTAGAGATTGTGCAACGCAAACTATTTAATTTCTTGGGTTTTAATTAGCTTGAGCCTCTAGCTTTCAAGTCTTTCTTATTGAGTAAAATAAGAAGATTGACTTGTATTAGGTTGTATTAAAAAATACTAATTCATACAATTTTCTACCTTATTTAAAGGTCCCGCAAACGTGTAAATATCAACCCCACATAGTGTAAAAATACAATACATACATCAAAACATGTTTTGCTTGTGCATACATATCATAATTCCACATGCCTCACACATCATATAGCATGCGGTTAGAATTTTACTCAGTTGTCCGTTCAGTTCTCGTTCGCTAAGGTGACCGGATTGATTGCTTCTTCCGGCATCGTTGTCGTTGTATTTTGGGAGATTCGTTGCTATAAATCCTTGAGCACGCGTATGGGGACAACAAGAATCTTAAGAAAAGAGTTCGCTCACCTCGACATTTTTTGTTTCGTTATTTATTTATATTTATATATATTACATTTATATATAATACGTTTGTAATTATGCTTAATTAGATTAGTAAGTTTAAATTATTCCCCGATACCATCTCGACTTTTTGTTTTAACTCTAATAGTGTCAAATAAGTAATATACGACATATTTATTTGCGTGGTATTTCACACAATTTTGATGGTTATGAATTTGAGATTTTATTTAAAATGAATCGATAGTTCTTCATATTCAGCCAAATTTATGTGGCTATTAAGGAAATATAGAAGATAATACTAAGAAAAAAACCCGAAAAAGTTGGCCAAAATCCAACAACTCTATCTGAACTTCCAAATAAGCCATCCAATTATAAAAGTCCATAACCTCAAATAAAACTTTGTCCCCACCCCAGACTTGTCCAAGCCCTTCTCGTTTCTTGCTCATTCAAACAAGCATCACCATTCAATCCTCTATCATTTCAGTTTTTCTTACTTATCTTCTTAAATAATAATATGATCAACATCACTTCATATTCCACACTACCATTCTAACTAACACATGCAGTACGATACAAGCAGATCCAGCCACATATCCTAAAGTTTCAAATTTTATTTCTTTTATTTTTTTTAACACTTTTACTTATATTTTGGAACTCGAACTATGTAATCCTCGAATAAATTACTATCCCACACTTAAAATAGTTACAATCACGCGTACATACAGTGATAATTACAAAATTGGTTAAATATTGGGTGTTGGAATATTAATCTTACATATTTTCGAAATTGTAATTTTACCCATTTGACAGTTTTGTCCCTCAACAAAATATCAATGTTGTCTCATTATCAAGGATATTTTTGTAATAAGATAGATATTAAAAAGCCTTCCAAGACCAATTTTGCACTCATTTAAAAACTCTAGGACTGCAATTGAAGAAATTCATTGCAAAGAACAAAAAAAGGCAAAACATAAGATTAAAATTGAAACCTCAATAAATACATGCAATCCAAAAGGGCCACCTTTTTGGTCTTTTTACTACTTATTTCCTAGTTTATTTAAAAGTCTAATAAAGGGTCCTTTTTTTAGCTTTGGTTATACTCTGAAAATATTAATTATATTAGATATTATATTATTATCACACTCACAACGCGTTTCCAAGAAGTAGTCCTGTGACTTGATATATATCTTGAACACAGTCACGCCAGAATACCATTTTTTTTTATTTTTTTTATTTTTTTAGATTCTAATCTATTTTCCTTGCGATTTACTACTCCTCTTTTGATTAATTTATTTTTTCTTTTCTTTTTGATTATTCAACTTTCCCGGTTTCTGCAATTTGTAGGGTTGACTGAGTCGGCTCGGTCTTTGGGGTTGAAGGGTTTTCAAGAAATTTGCGCTATTGCCTATTAGGAACTGGATTTCGTTACATTTCGTTCCAAAAATAAATAAATAAACAATTCTGGGCTCGGTTTAGTTTCTGATGAAATGAAAGAGCTTTGGAGATCTAATAGTATTTTCTTGGCAGCATTTTTGGTGTGCAATTTTTATCTGCTGAACTTGAGTTTTTGCTGGTCTCTCAATGATGAAGGTATAATATGAGCTTAGTTTTTTACTTTGCTGAATTTCTGGGATTCTGAGAGGGGGAAAAAAGAGAAGAAAATGAAGCTAATATTAATTTTATCATTACTTTTTTAATGAAATTTAAATTGATTAGGTTTGGCTTTGCTGAGGTTTAAAGAAGAAATAGTGAGTGATCCTTATGGGGCTTTGTCCGATTGGATTGAAGAAGTTGGAGTTGAAAGCCCTTGTTCTTGGTCTGGAGTTGGATGCTCACAAGGATATGTTGTTGTTTTGTAAGTCTATTGTTGCTCTGAATTATTATTATTATTATTATTATTATTATTATTATTATTATTATTATTATTATTATTATTATTATTATTATTATTATTTACCCCATGGTTTTGATATGATCTCTACAATTTTCTTTTATTGAAGGAAGTTTTTTGATGCGTATTGATTTTATTTTATTATTACTATGATTTTAATAAATTAAACTTAAAAACCAGCTATAAAATGAGAAATTGAATTTTATACTTAAATGCAATTTATTTATTTATTTATTTTTAGTTGATAAAATTATATTTCCTAACTAATGAATTTCCACAGGAATCTCAAGGATCTCTGTCTGAGAGGTACTCTGGCTCCTCATATTGGGAACCTAGCTCAATTGAAGTCTATGTAAGATTCACCAAATTTGATTTCTGTTCAAATAATCAATGTTTAATTACAAAAAATACCCTGAGGTTTTGTCTAATATAAAAAATAAAATTAAAAAAAAATCTAAAACCTCAGATGTAGTTTTTGTTAACTATCACAATAATTAAATTAAATCATGTTTCTTTCTTTATGAACTCAGTTCTTGTTTATTTTTTAAATTTTCGGCAGAATTTTGCGCAACAATTCTTTTTGTGGTGTCGTCCCCAAAGAGATTGTAAACTTAAAAGAATTAGAGGTGTTGGATATTGGATGTAATAACTTCAGTGGACAGCTTCCGTTTAATCTTGGCAATAATTTTTCGTTAGCGATTCTGTAAGTTTGCAATAAAATAACACTTTCTTTATATTTCAAGAAATGCCTTTTTTGTGTGTGGTTTGATAAAATGTGTTAATTTTCTTGACAGTTTGCTGGACAACAATGAGCTTCTTGACAGCTCACGTCCCGAAATTTACGTGCTTCAAAAGTTATCAGAAGCTCAAGTGGATGAGGATGTGCTTTCGAGAACCAATCGAGCATCATCTTGTAATAGCCTATTCATCTCAAGGTAAAAAGCATATCTTTTATCTCCGTGATTGGTAAAATGTAGTGTTAATATTCTTCGGATGGTCTTCAGAAACCATGCGGTACTTATGCAATATGTAAATCCGCGACGTTGATAAAAACATGAATATTGTGTGTTTCAGAAAATGTCATGGTGCACATTCTGTCACTTGCAAAAACTAAACAATACCTTATTATGGTTAATTTCATAAATACCCTTCAAGTAAAATACCCCCTTAATTATTGAAAGTTTCTTGTTTTTTCTTCTCAAGTTCATCAAGAATAGGTATACACTTACAGTAAAACCTCGATGATTGAATACTCGATTAATTAATATTTTTTGCCGGGCCCGACTCAGGAGAAAGCAACATCTTAAATTAGTATCTCGATTGTTTAATAATCTCACTAAATTAATAAATTTCAGCGGTCCCAGGGATATTAATTTATAGAAGTTTTACTGTATATCCTTTTGACCTTTGCAGAAACTCAGTCCAAACAAGAAACGTGGCCAGACGAACATTGTTACAACAAGAACCTTCTGTCACGCGAAGACCACCCGTTCGATATCGTTCTCCAGAACACCCCCCTAGAAGAACTTATCCTCGGTCATCGCCATCTCCATTAGTTACAACTTCGCCATCTCCGGCTCCATCTCCACCGTCCACTGACAACACTTCTGATCTTAACCGTATTTCTCCAACTGCGGTTCCTACACCGCAAGAAGGGGCCCGCTCGTCAACTAGTAGTAATAATATCGGACTCATACTTCTAGGAGCCATTGGTGGGCCCGTGTTGCTTCTGCTTCTAGGCGTTGTTATATTCTGCTATCGGAGCGGGAAAGTTGCTTCTGTTAAACCGTGGGCCACAGGGTTAAGTGGACAGCTGCAGAGAGCTTTTGTGACTGGTAACTTTTGAAACTTCTTGCATGCACACTGTGAATTTTGAATTTTGCTGATCTTAGCAGGTTAATTCTCATTTTGAAATTTTGACAGGGATAATTTTAAAAAACTACCACTCAGGTTTAGTCTAATTAATTTTTGAAAAATTACAATAACTCCCTTACGGACAATCATCACCTTGAAGTTTGTATTTGTTATCCAATTTTGTGATTTGTAAAATAGAAACATATGAAGTGACAGATAATTCAAGGAGATTAAATGTTACAAATTTAATACATGGCTCATGCATAATTAGACATACGCCAAGGAAATTAAGTTAATTTACCAGTTTTTTAGTATTAGTAACTAGTCATCGTGATTAGTTATTATTCTCAATTATTAAACTATCTTGTTTTTTTGGTGTCTCAGGTGTCCCAAAGCTCAAGAGATCCGAAATCGAGTCTGCTTGTGAAGATTTTAGCAATGTGATCGGATCGTCGTCGGTTGGTACCTTTTATAAGGGCACATTGTCCGGTGGTGTCGAGATAGCTGTTGTATCTGTCGCTGTGTCGTCTAAAAAGGAGTGGTCCAGTAATCTCGAAGCCCAGTTCCGAAAGAAGGTACGTGTTATGTGATTATATCGAAAATCTGAAGTTCCATAAATAGTTAAAGTTCAATAAATTTTGGAATTTGGTGTGTTATTAACGTATTAATCCAAGTGTGATGTGCATTTTAGATCGACACACTATCGAAAGTGAGTCACAAGAATTTCGCCAGCTTACTCGGTTATTGTGAGGAAGATCAACCTTTTACAAGAATGATGGTCTTCGAGTATGCTCCCAACGGGACTCTCTTTGAGCATATACACAGTGAGTGTTCTCATTTCACTTTTATTTTTATGTTGAGGTTCACTCTTGTCTGGCAGCCATATCGTTAGGCAGGTCCCCTAAAACTAAAATTTAAAATGAAAAAAATGAAAAAAATGAATATATATATATATATAACCCTAAAAAAACTAAAAGCAAGCCCTAGAAAAATGAATTATTAAAAAAAAAACTATAAAAAAAAACCCTAAAAAACTGGCAAACCCTAAGAAAGACTAAACTAAATAAAAAACTGAAAAAAGTACCTTAAAAAACTAAATTTTGCTCTGCCTAATGGAATATACTCCGTTAGGCGGGTGTCCAATGACTTTTGAAGCTTGTTTTTGGTCAGGTTGTCCTTTTTGCTTATTGGTTAAATTTTCTGGTGATCACATGTTTTGATTTAATTGTTTCTTTGGACAATGAGCTGGTCTAAATTTTTTATTCAGTCTATAATTTCAGTTTTAAATAATTAAAAATATAGCAAGAAGATTAAATAATATTTAATAATAATTTCATTAAAATTCAATGTTTAAGATTCAGTTCATCGCGTAATACAGTGAGTTTCAAATTATTTAATGAACTTGTATGTTTAACGAACTCTTGCAGTAAGAGAAGCCGAACACTTGGATTGGCTAATGCGAGTAAGAATAGCGATGGGGATCGCATACTCCCTGGACCACATGCACCAACTATCACCACCGTTTGCCCACAAACACCTAACTTCGTCGTCCATTTACCTAACCGAAGATTATGCAGCCAAAGTCTCCGACTTTGTCTTTTGGGACGAAGCCGAGAGCCAATCGAACCCGCCAAGCAACGTTTATAGCTTTGGGGTCATACTATTCGAGATGATAACGGGCCGATTACCGTATTCGGCCGGTAGCGGCTCGTTGGACGATTGGGCATCGGATTATCTTAGCTGGGGACAGGATGTGAGAGAATTGGTCGACCCGACTCTGAAAAGTTATAGAGAAGATCAACTTGAAGAGATTGGTGGTGTGATTAGGGCTTGCGTTGAGCCTGACCCGGGACGGAGACCGTCTATGAGAGAGGTTTGTGAGCGGTTGAGAGAGATAACGGGGATCGGGCCCGACGGGGCGATCCCAAAATTGTCGCCTCTTTGGTGGGCGGAGATTGAGATTATGTCGAGTGATGTTAGCTAAATTGTGTGGTGTTGAAAATTGTAAAGTGGTTTCTTGTGTTTTGTTGTATGTGGAGGAAAATATCTGGTGATTGATTGTTAATGTGATGGTGTATATGAGGGCTGAGGGTGAAAATGTGGTGAATGTTTATGGTTTGGGGGGCTTTTTCTTTACTTTTTTTGCTATTGCATGTAAATTTTAAGATAAGTGTAGTTGAAGAAATGAATATTACTGCCAGATGAGAAAGGATCAATCAATTTGTGGAGGAGATCAATAACAGAGTATTCTTTCTTGCAAAGGACTGGAATACAATAAAATAGATATGAAATAAAAAGATAAAAGGGAAAGAGATTTGTAATGTTGTGCAATAATTGTCAGGATAAGCTAGACAACTAACGATCTTTGTTTCGGTTCTTCGTAGAACCAGATAGGGCTCCATTGTGGAGCCTTATAAATGACATGGCATTAATCTGAGCCTTTAATTATTATTATTATTATTATTTTTTCCTTCCTTTTTTCATATCTTCATTATGATTGCTTGAAACTTCTCTCGCCGGCTCTTTTACTCTCACTCTCCTTAATTGACTAAATTTGTAAAAAAATTGTTTTTTACACAGTACTGTAGTGCTAAAATCAGTCCAATTTTTTTTAATTTAATTATACATATATATATATTTTACGTTTTAAAACATGTAATATGTATCTTAAATTGTAGATCTTGAGAATGTGATTAATTTGATATATATTTCATTCAAAACGAATAAAATTTGAAAAAAGTTATGGTTTGTTGAAAATTCGAGTTTCATTTCAAATTTTTGAATTTGCAGTTTATATGCTTTTTGTATACAATGGTAGTGTTTTTTTTCTTAATCTATTGTGTTTTCTAAAGAACAATGTAGTGCTCTTTGTAAACCTTGATATATGTCCAAAATACTATTTTTAATTAATTAATGCATTTTTTTACATTATTACCATGCTGATATGTCATGATCTCAACCATCAAAATTATCCAATCTAATGGTCAAGATGAGTCCCTACATTCACATATAATGACGTGCTGACATGTCATGATCTCAACCATCAAGATTATCCAATCTAATGGTCAAGATGAGTCCTAGGTTCACATATAATGACGGGTTTCTCATTTGAACCCAACCCTATATATATTATATATATATATAATATATATATATATATATATATATATATATATAATAATAGAAATACAATAAAAAATAATTTAAAATCAAGAAACACTTATAAAATATTTAATATTCATTATGAATATTAGTCGGTGACACAAATAAGAAATAAACTACTGAAGTTATGATTTGCGATTTTTCATAAAATAAAATTCATCAATTATTGAATCAGTGTCGATCTTTTTTGCAAACTATCTATAAAATTCATCAATTATGAATCAGTGTCGATCTTTTTTGCAAACTCTCTTTCAATGTAGACGATCATAGAATCTGCTAAGAACTCTTCTTCCATCTTATTCCGGAGAGGAGTTTTAAGAAGTTTCATAGCTGAGAATGATCGCTCGGTTGTTGCAGTGGAAACGGGAAGAGTTAAAACAAGACGAATCAACCTGTCAATTAAATGATAATATTGTGCCTTCTCCGTCTCTACTAATCGTCGACATAATTCAGAACTGTAGAAATATTCTGAAACCTTTCATGGCAAATGATATCGAACTTATAATGCTCCAACTGACTTCTCAAATAATGTAGTTCTTGTCCATCAAAATCACTAGGATAGAATTTCTCCGCAAGATTATAAATATCATCACCATTAAACAACTTAAAGTTATCTCGAGGTTCCAAAGCAGAGCTGAGCCTAAGAAGTTCTATAGACTCGTCATTGAATCTGCTATCAAGCTCTTCCAATTGAAAATCTATTGTAGCATTAAAAACATCAAAGCGGTAATGGTGTTCAACTGTAATAGAATCCTTTTGTTGGCAAGAACGTCCTCTAGTGGATCTATAAGAAGCATTCATATCTGGTGGTCTCAATGCCATTTTCTTCACAAACTGACTGTACACACATTAGAAGAACATCAAACCCTTCGGCTCTCAAAGTATGAAGCAAAGTTTTTGTAGTTGAAACAAGATCCATAGCATTTTAAAATGTCTAAAGACTTCTCTTGCAAAGCTTGGCAAAGCAAATTTGTGATCGCCATAATCTTATGCATCAAATATAAGATAAATATGGAATCAAATGATCTCATCACAATCAAAGAACCTGTAGCTTCCCCACGTATAGAGTTAGAAGATGCTTCATCAACCATGAGTTCAAGCACGATAATAACAGAGTGATACATATCTATCATACTACAAATCGACTCAAAATGAGAACTCCAACGTGTTTTGCCAGCTCGCTGGCAAAGTACCAATTTGATTAAGTCCAGTACCTGTTTCACGGATGCCAGTAGCTACCATATTTGCAATTTCAATAGCTTGGGCAGATTGTAACTCATTGTGACGTTTTGGTGATGCCTTAATAAGATTACAAATAGAAGTCAATTTGAAAAAAATAGCCAGATAATATACTTGTGGAAAACAATGTACATAATATAGTTGTGGAGAGTCCCCTTAGAAAAAGGGCTTGCAAACCGTTCCATGAGCCACGCATATTGCTAGCTCCATCGTATCCTTGACCCCGGATATCTTTGATATGCAACTTGTATCGACCTAGCACATTAGATATTTCTTTCTTAAGTGTTAGTGCAGTGGTATCAGAAACGTGCCACAATATCAAAGAAACGCTCTCTTAAAAAGCCTTCACGATCAACAAATCTCAACACGATAGCCATCTGCTCTTTGTCTGATATGTCTTTAGATTCATCAACCAAAAGACAAAATTTTGCACTCCCAACCTCTGCACGGATTTGATTTCTCACTCTCTCGGCAAAAATATGCAAAATATCTTTTTGAATGTCTGGTGAAGTATATTTCGCATTCCGAGGTGCATTTTCTAAAACAACATTGTTAATGTTAACATCCATTTTCCCATAAGCTTTATCATCTCTATAAGATTACCCTGATTTTTAGAAGACGAAGATTCATCGTGTCCTCTCAATGCACATCCTTGCAAACAAAGCCAACGAATGCTTTCAATTGTAGTCCTAAGCCTCAATCG
>BMAC01000458.1:799346-818402 GCA_014905375.1 Phtheirospermum japonicum
AAATGATCTTATTAATTTTATTAAATATTAATTAGGGTATCCTTTCTAATTATGTTAAGAAAATCTCTACACAATTAAAAAAACAACTAAATCATCATTAATATTAAATATTATTTATGAGATCAATTCAATTAAAAGGCATTGAATCATAATAATATTTGATAGATAATAAAATAAATACTAAATTATGTTGTAATTCTTATATAATCTAATTAAAAAAGTGGTCAAATTACTTTTGAGAAAAAGTGACAAATTTAATATTATTGGACTCACAATTAAAACAAAAGCGTAAAATAAAATAACAAAAATCTCACAATAAAAACCAAAATAACATAAAAGTGATTAGATAGATAGATAGATTGATAGATTTAAATGATCTTGTTATTTTTAATATTAATTAGGGTATTTATCCTAATTTTATTAAGTAAATTTCTATATAATTAAAAATATAAAAATAATTCTACATGACTTTTTTTCTATCTTACATTTTTTTTTTCTAATTATTAGATTGATAGATATATTTAAATGATCTTGTTATTTTTAATATTAATGTTTGAATCGGATTTGCATGCATTATCAGAGTTAAGATATACTTTACATTCTCCATCATGTTATGACATCATATATTTATTAGTCAAATCGACGACATCAAGTTTTGGGAAAAGAATATCACGACCCTCCAAATAAACAAAGCATTCGGTAGTTTTTCCAAATTGTGGATATGTGCTGGCCACAATTGACAAAATATGGTCATCATCATCTTTCAATAATAGATAACATGGGTTTTAATTTGAACGAAACCATTCATTTGGTCCTCCAACTATTACATCTCCTATATTATTTATCGAGTTGACAAAGTTTTTTAACTTGACACAATTGGAATCTAAATTGTGATTTTGCAGCACAACGTTCTTGGTCTACTTCAAAACTATGTAATGAGATCATAAATACAAAGATTTGATCACTGTGTGAACTATGTCTATTATGCCTTTTGGAATAACGGATAAAATTTGATGAAAATCTCCACCAAAAATTATTATTTTGTTACCAAATGAAAGTTGCGTATTAGAATTATTTTGCGATCTCATCACGTGTTTCAATGTTTTGTCCAGAGTTTCAAAATAATGGCTTTGGGGTTTCGCCCCAATTAATGAGATGCGCAGACACCATTAATTTTGCTAGTGAAGTACCAGTAATGATCGAAATCTTGGTGGATATTAAAAATAACTCTAAATCTAGAATGCCCAGTTCTTCCTTTTGAAAGAAGAAGAGAAGTTATGTCGTTAGATATTACATTAAGAACAATTCCACTATTAGATTTGATAGTTGTAGAAAGTGTCATCTGTATCTATAGATAAGTAATACACCACCCTTGGTCAAATGTACTGCATCCATGACTTTATCAATTTTGGTGGAATAAAGTAAATTCGTACTAATGAAAATAAATCTAATTTCCTAAATGTGCATTCTTTTTTTTTTTTTAGTACTGAAAAGATTTTTTTAGGAAACTCAATAAAAGACAAATTCCGTACTTTCAGATTTTTCTTATTTGCCCCTAACCAACTTAAAACATGTTATGGTATTTTTTTACTTGTGTTTTATTGCGTTCAGCTGATCATTATCATTATACAATACATTATGCTCTTCTGGAAGATGAAAATTCAAACACATGATAGGTGGAGTTTTATACTCAAACTAATATTTCCCACGCCGCCTCGCATGGAAAAATGAAATGACAATCATAATACATGTTGATCTCATCAATCTTTTTATCCTTTGGATCCCCACATTTATTTTGATAGAATGTTATAGTGAACCTATAGTTACATTTATTGACATATTTGAACAAATACCTAATAGATCTAAATTGCTTACACTATTTAACATTTAAATGAGCTACACAATTCAGTAATATATAAAAACTATATGAAACAACCATCTGGAGAACCACTAGTAAATATCGCGGGCAAGACAACATGAGTACCAACACTTTAGTCATCTGTTTCACCTCATAACACTACGTTAACAATCCCACTGTACATCTCACTTCATAATTTTTTATGAGTTCTGATGTATCACAATTTTGAATATTCAATAATTATATATACATCAATTATGAATTGTTGTGTGAGTCGTCGACTATATAAAACAGTGAGTGCCTCCGTGTCTCTTTCATACAATCAGTGAAAAAAAACTCCATCTGGCTCACATATTTCTTACCCTTGTCTTTAGGTTTTTGAGGTTCAAAAAAAGATATGTCTTTCTTGTGGTTGTCTTCACCACATGGAAATAGTAATGGATAGTGTAGAGCAACGTAAAAAGGATGCAACTCGTTGATACGTTTCAAATTACCAGATCTATTTTCTACTCTCTTGCTACCACTTTGTGGACCATATCACCAACAACCAATAGACAATTAGTTGATCTTTTTACGAATATATAATAATTGATTTCACAGTGTTCATTCCACTCGATGCTGGTTCGCACTTGTATTGTTTTGCATGATTAATGAAATAGTAACAAAATACATTATTTTAAAAAATCAATTCATATCAAAAGTATTGAGTCGCAATAATATTTGATAAACAACAGGTTATTTGATCTTGTTTTACGAATCTATAATTGATGCCACAGTATTCATTCCACGTCGATGCTTGTTTCGCACTTGTATTGTATTGCATGATTATTGAGATAGTAACAAAACACATTATTTTATGAAACCAGTTCAAATCAAAAGTATTGAATCGTAATAATATTTGATAAATAATATGTTGATAGACAATAAAAAAAATATTAAATTGTATTGCATTGTGCAATTTTGCATATTTTAATTAAAAAAGTGGTAAAATTATTTTTCAGAAAAAGCGACAAATTTGATATTGTTTGACTCACAATAAAAAACAAAATAACACACACACACACACATATATATATATATTCAAATGATCTTATTAATTTTTTTTAATATTAATTAGGATATCCATCCTAATTATGTTAAGAAAACTCCTAATTATAAATTAAATAAAATATTAAAATAATTTAAAATAAATCGGAAAAACAATAAAAATATATTAAACATCCTTGGCAAATGCTTTCGCAGTTGTTCGTCTTTCATAAATCCAAAGATTCCTACATAATTAAAAGAGGAAACTAATTCAAGGTGGCTTTTTAATTAAAAAAATAAACCAAATCATAATAATATTAATAAGGTATCTATCATAATTATGTTAAGAAAATTCCTACATAACTAAAAAAAGAAAATAATCCTACATGACATTTACGTGGCATTTTTTCTCTCTCCAGACCTCTCTTTTAATATATATATATATCATAGTATATATATATATATATATAGAAATATAGATATATCATAATTTACCTATACAAAATATTTAAAGTTTCAAAAATAAATTATTTCAACTTTTATTATAAATATAATTTATTTATTTATTCTCATAAATAATTTTTATTTTGTAATTAAAATGATTTCATATGTAATTTGTATTTTAATTAAAATAATTAATTTAATTTTTTTTCTACTAATTAGATATGTATTTATATTAAGAGTATAAAAGAAATTATTGAATTAGACAAAATATAATAAAAGAAAACTATTAAGTTAGGCTAAATATAATAAATAACAAATATTAAATTAGGCAAGATACAATAAAAGAAAAATATTAAATTAGGTATATATTAGGCTCGGATGACACATAAGCAACCGAAGCACCATAATATTTTTTTTTATTATCCAGGCGAAATATACGAAGCAAACATATAGATTAGGAGAATTTTGCATTAATATATACTTGTTTAACACTTTTGTATTACACGGGACTTATCAAATGATAAATATAAAAAATATTTGTGATGATTACTGAATTTTAAATCTAAAATAAACAACTAAAATAATGTATTCTCAACCAGTGCCTTTTTTAATTCTACCTTATTAAATAAATTATTTATGTAAAACCCTCTCCCCCAACAACTAGTCCTTATAATTTTTTTAACCAACGCCAATGCTATTGCCACCCACCACCGCCAGTGACTGTCCGGCCGCCGGCAACTGCCTAATTGCCGGGAATTTTGCCCCAAATTTATTTATTTTTACTCGAATTTCTTGCAATCATCAAATATGAATATTTTTACAAGTATGGAGTTCCTATTATATGTATCAAGTAAGATTTTATATTTGGCCAAAGAATTTCAATTAACTAGCATGAAATTTTTTTGTTTCTTGTAATACATCAAGTAAGATTTTTTAAAATTATTTGTAAACGTAGCAATCATCTTATTCGATGCACGGAATGTGTATTACGAAAATACTTTCTGAATTTTAATAGTTATAATTCATAAAAATGAATATAATTAAAATAATAGAAAATTTATTTATAAGGACAATCAAAATACAACTTATATCAAAGATACAAATTGATGATAACAAAATGATAAAAATTATTGAATTTTCAAACAATAAATTTCATAATCATGTATAATTCAACTGAAATGTATTAATAAATTTCTATACACTTCTATAGCTCGCTATATGACATAATTTGAATGTTCTTTTTTTCCTCTTTTATGTGGTTGAAATAAGATGTGAACCGAAAAATAAAGAGAACTATATAATTAAATAAAAGTACCAATATATATATTATTTATAGAATTCATTAAAACATCCAATTAATTCAATATTACAATATTGTATATATATATATATATATATATATATATATATATATATATATATATATATATATATATATATCAATGTAGAGCTAATTTACTAACTATAAAAATCACTGAATAGTTATTATTATATTGATAGGGTTATACTTATCCGATTAATAGTAAAAATGGCAAATTATTATAAATACTCAATACATTAATATAATTTATATAATCTCCTATTTGGTTAAGTTGGGAATTATTTAATGAGCAAGTAAAACAGAAAACAATGCATAACATGTCTACAGAATAATTAAATATACATAAAATATAATAATAAGAAATTTCAAAAATAATAATTATCCCAAATGAGTTAATGAACTATTCAAAAAAGAAAAAAAAAATACTATCTTCATTGAACATCCCCTAAGTGAACCAAATATTTAAAATTTTGTTTCATTCAAATAACAATATTTTTTTCTATTCCAAATAATTATGTGGGATAATATATATTTGTATTTTTGCCATTCAAATAACGATATTTTTGTTTCATTCAAATAAAGATATCTTTTTCTATTTTCTTCAACTCAATATTTGAAAAATACTTAACTATAACGAGGATGACCCACTGCAACACGCGCAACTAGATGTTCTTATATGTAGGAATAACAACTTGATGCACTCATATATATATATGTGTGTGACATTGAGGGTGTAAATGTTTGGATTTATAAAATATGTATTTGTTTAAAAATATTTTTTTTATAAATATTGTGTTAGATTTATTCTGATTATTAAATTCTTCATTATCTACATAATATAATATCAAAGTAATACTAACAATAATTACAAATTAACTAAAAAGAACAAAGAAATTATAAACTTTTTATTAACCACATAATATACTATCACATTTATATTAACAATAATTACAAATACCACAAATAACTAATTCAGATCGGTTACGGTAAGTAAAAGAAATGACGGAAAACAAAAGGTTCAGGTCAATAGCGCCAGCAGGGAGGCGACGACGGCAGGCTGCCTTGCCCTGCACCCCCTTATGTCCAAAAAAATTTCAAATACAAAATGAATAAAAAAACCAAAAAAAAAAAAATGCCAGGAAAAAGAATTTGGCCGTAAAATTTTTCAGTAGGCGATCATCGGCGGCTACGGAAGGCTATCGGACGACCACCCCGTTCTGACCACTATATTATTATTATAATTATTATTCAAATTATATAAAACAAAATAATTAATTAAACTAATTTTATATTTTTTTCGTTTTTTTATTATTGTTAAAATTATATAAATTAAATTAAAAAATATTTTATATATTTTAATTCTATTACTAAAGGTATATTTTATAATTATATTATTCAAAATAAGTGTACAACTCTTTATAGACCTTTATACAGATGCATTATAATATTCTTTTATCTGTAAAAAGAATAAATGGATTTGGTTAAATATAGACTAGATCTAATGGTTGAAAATCTATCGTGGTAACGGTAAGTCCGTATAAGGGTACCTAACCGTAAAAATACTCTTGTATCTGCAAATAATACTTTTAGGTAAATACTTGAGTGAGACCGGTCTCATAGTATGAAACCATTTTTTACCATGCCCATTTGTCCAACCCGCCCGTCCACCCACTCATCCATCCCCTAACCCTAACTATATATAAAAAAAAAATGCCTAGCCTCCAGCCGCCCCCCTCCCATCTTCTCCGTTTCGCTCTCGCATTCACCAATGGTGACTGTTGTCCGGCGACAAAGTTTATCAAAAATTATATCATTTGAATCGCCTCGACTCTCTTATTCTAATTCTGAAATCAGATTTACGATTTGATATTCCGATCTTCGTAGATCTGAGGTCAAACTTTATGAATCGTTAACTTTGACCTCAGATCTATGACGATTTATCGGGCCAATTTCGGATCAGAAATCACCGTTCAACTCCTCGCGTTGCAATCTACGATTTCCCCAATTTATATTTTCAAATCAATGCTGAAATCAGCACCAACGAAGGTAGACTTTTTTTTTCTCTCTCTTCTTTTCTTTCGTCTCGCTTTCTCCCTCTCCTTCAACAATTATGATTTTGGGCTATAGTGTGCGTTTTGATATGTGTGCGCATATGTGTCACCGGTGATGTGGTGTGTGCAGGTGCTAAAATATTTATTAAATTTATTTTGTATTAATGTGGCTTTTGAAAATAATTTTATCAATCTGCATATGTTATATGCAGATTTGGATGGTGAGGTGTTGGAGTATCACAAAAAGTTGTTCAAGTATCACAAAAAAATATTAAAGTATCACATAATTTTTGATATCTAATTTCTATAATTACGTATATTTTTTTTAAATAAATAATTCAGAGTATTACAAATGTAATTAAAAGTATTAGAAAAGGTATTCAAAGTATCACATAACACACTTATTTTTGTATCATAAAAGTAGTATGAATTTTTACAATATCTGATCAAGTATCACAAAATATATTAAAAGTATCAGAAAATATATTACAAGTATTACAGAACACACTTATTTTTGTATCACAAAAGTAGTATGAGTTTTTACAATATCTGATCAAGTATCACAAATATATTAAAAGTATCAGAAAAGATATTAAAAGTATCACTAACAAACTTATTTGTGTATCACAAAAGTAGTATAATTTTTACAATATCTGATCAAGTATCACAAAATATATTAAAAGTATTAGAAAAGGTATTCAAAGTATCACATAACACACTTATTTTTGTATCACAAAAGTAGTATGAATTTTTACAATATCTGATCAAGTATCACAAAATATATTAAAAGTATCAGAAAATATATTACAAGTATTACAGAACACACTTATTTTTGTATCACAAAAGTAGTATGAGTTTTTACAATATCTGATCAAGTATCACAAAATATATTAAAAGTATCAGAAAAGATATTAAAAGTATCACTAACACACTTATTTGTGTATCACAAAAGTAGTATAAGTTTTTACAATATCTGATCAAGTATCACAAAATATATTAAAAGTATCAGAAAAGATATTAAAGTATTACATAACACACTTAATTGTGTATCACAAAAGTAGTATGATTTTTTACAATATCTGGTCAAGTATCACAAAATATATTAAAAGTATCAGAAAAGATATTAAAAGTATCATATAACACACTTATTACAAAATGTATTTTAATATATTTTGGGATACGCGATCAAATTTTTTTTAATACTTTTAATTATTTAAATGTAATAGGCACATATGTAAGTAAAAGAAATTAAATTATAAAATATATAATATTTTAATTATATTTCGTAATAATTTAACAGCATTTTTATGATACTTTGATTTTCGTAAAAAAAAAAGTAAAAATATAAAATATAACATCTGTTACTTTTACTCGATTTTGTAATACTTTTACTTAAATTTGTGATACTTTTAACTAATTTTGTAATACTTAAAAGTGGGTAGATTCTATTTTTTTTTCTGGCGACTTTTTTCTTTTTTGGTTGAATTCTCAGTTTGTAGAGTGGAGCGAGACAATTACTCGATTTTGTGATACTTGTTTTTTTAATCGAAATTCCGCCAGGTGAATAGCTGTAAATTAGATGTTAAAATTGATGAATTTGTGATTTTGACATTAGATCTACGGTGATTAAAGCATTAGATTATAAATCCAATTGCGAATTTGGAACGAGGGAGACGAGACGATTACAACGATATAGATTTGTAAAAAAATATCGCCAGTAAACAATGGATATAGCAGCCGACGATCGGTAGTGGCGGTCGGAGTCCGGAGGTGGGGGGAGCGTGTGCTTGTATGTGATAGAAAATTAATTTTTTATTTATTAAATAGATGGGTTGGGGCGGGTCGGATGAATTTGGTGGATCAATTAATGAATTTGGTAAAAAATGGTCTTATACTATAAGACCAGTCTCACCTAGACCTACCCATACTTTTATTATATTTAATTTATTTAAAGAGTGCCTTTTTATTCTTTAAAAAAACACCTCACTCATTGAGACGGTTCTGCACAAGTTTATATAAATGTTACCAAATAGATGAAGGTGCCCATCACGTTGTCAATAATTAGGAAACCAAAAATCATCAAAGCAGGGTTCTATTTAGTTGTCCCCACGTCTCGATCTCACACATCCAAACCCAAACCCCACAAAATGCCCCAAACAAACTATATAAATAACATCAACTCCATAAACACTCTCAACCATTTCCCAAGACAATCTTTTCTACAGCACACCTTCTCAAAAAGATTAAAAATAAAAATTAAAAATGGCAAGCAGCCAACTCATTGCCCTCATACCTCTCCTCTTCCTCTCGCTCGCCATCCACCTGACAACCGCCCACGAGCTGCTCCCCCAGCCGCCAAAACCAGTGGATAAGGCCACGGATGTGGTGGTCGAAGGAACCATCTACTGCCAAACCTGTGAGGAACAGGGAACGTGGGCCGTGAACGGTGCCAAGCCCATCGAGGCCGCCACCATAAGTGTTATCTGCAAAGATCACAGAAATCGGGTCAGCTACTACAAGGCATGCGAAACGGACAAAAATGGCTATTTTTATGCACAGCTTAAAGGGTTCAAGATGAGCCACTCTTTCTTGGACCATCCTTTACATTCGTGCAAAGTGAAACTAGTTTCGTCGCCTCTCAAGACATGCAACCTTCTCACCAACGTCAATTACGGTCTCTATGGGGCCCCACTTCGTTATGAGGACAAGAGAATTGTCGGGACTAACTACGAGGCCGTGATATATGCTGCGGGCCCACTGGCTTTTCGTCCGGCTCATTGTGTTCCTAAGGAACAAGAACCCTGAGCTGATTTTTTTTTCCTTTCCTTAACCCTGGCCCCTGACTGATGAAGCTTTTTTTCATTTTTTTTTTCCTGTTTTTGGTTTGTTTTTATTTATCACTATGTTTCAATATTTTTAAGCTAGCATTCAGTCTGTCATCTGCAAAAATCATTCACAAGTCAAAGTCTTCCTATTAAGCTGATCCTTGATTTGTTCAACAGTTAGCTACTTCCTACATAAATTATTGAACTTAAAAAATGTAATAAAAGGTATAAAACACACAAAAGCGACATTAATAGTACATGATCAAGAGCACAAACTAGGTAAAGTAAAAATAACATGAGAACGAAATCCAAAACAAAAACTAAAAATATCCGACTTACAATGTTTTCAAAAATCCATTGGCATCGCAAACAGTTTGTTGATTTCATCCATTGCCTCCTTCGTGCACACAGTTTGTTCAAACAAATCACTTCTTTTTCCAGTAGACGAGCTCGGCAATGCATCGTCACATTGATTATCTAATTCGTCATCTGGTAATATCAAAAAACCCGAGTTATTGTTCATGACATCAGCGCTTTTATCGTCCGCCTCGTCATCGGGAAGTATCATAAATTCTCCACAAGTGCTCTTCGCATCGGGCGCTTTGTCGTTTTTCTTTGTCCTGCTTTTCCTGACAAACTCTATTGGCTTCCCAAACATTCCATTAATATCTTCCATAGCCTCCTTCAGATTAATGGTGGGGTCCACAAGCCCATGGTGCCAAACATTCTCCACCCGCAGTTCGTCTGAGATTGTGGATCCCACAAATCTATAAACAAATGTATCCTCTCGGAGCCCGGATTGGTGGGCCCTCCTCGGATTCGGATCTTTAATACCTTCTGAAGGAAAATCATTCGGTTTAGCAAATACAGTATGAGTTTTCTCTTTAGCATCATTGGTTTCTTCACCATCGACATAGATATCAAACGGCTCCGTTTCTGAGCTTTTATCATTGGTGAACACGGTAAACCCATTTTTCGAGTCATTCAGAATTTCAGTCTGGCTTCTATTTCTTCTGGCGGCGATCGATGGCTCGATTGGCTCTCGGAACATGCTGTTGATAGCATTCATGGCCTCTCTCGTGTTGATCGTGGGCTCCACGAGTCCGTGATGTCGTGCGTCCTCGGCATTGGATTTCCCGACGATGGCGGTATCGACAAATTTTACGAAAACAGTATCATCGCCGCAAATTTTATTTTTTCCGTCTTGTTTCGAATTTAGCTCGTCTTCGGAATCGCTCATTTTCACGGTTTTCGAGAATCGGTCGTTGAGTAATCCGATTTTACTGGAATTTTCATCTTTCGTAGGCATATCATGATTCGATGATCTGTGTTTTGTTTTTGCTTCCTGTAGCTGCAATATTTCTGGTCATTGTTAGATAATGAAGAGACCTTTTACGGACAATGGAACAGGTATTATTACACATATTGTGATTAATAAAATACCTGTATTCTCTTATTTTTATGTCGTCCCATACGATGAAGAAACTGTTCGTATGACTTTTGCAACTCATCGGTAGGCTCTGCAAGGCTGTGCAGGTGAAAATTAATGATACAACAAAAATCTGTGACCATGATGACCATGTGCTATACATGACCCTTGAGAAAAACAATCAACTACATAATTTAAGTACAGAAAAAACATGTTGATTAAAAAACCAAAGCATAATATAGTAATGAACAAATAATTGACTAAGAAGGCTTCATATCGAAAACGAACACAAATCGATCAGAAATATCTAATGGCTTTCAATCATGTCCCATGAAATGACTGGTACTCCTAAAAGGCACAAGTGAGGGGGAAACAAATCTTACTTTTGAACTCCCAAATGATAAATCTTCTCAGCTGCATCAAACTTCTTCATCTTCTCGTAATAGAGAGCATACGCCTGGTAAAACAGAGACTTTTTCATCCCGATCCGATTTTTCTCCATTGTTTTCAAAATTGCTTTTGGATCATCCACAAAATCCATCTACATCACAGGACATAGAGAATACTCAACCAATATCTATATTATATCACTTGGTTTTAAGAAAATGAAAACCTAAAAGTTAGATTTAGAAATACTTCCAATAATAATCAATTTCGATTTTAAAAGCTCGAGTCAAGTTCACCGACTCAAAGAACATTAAAAAAAAAAAGTAATAAAATTGTTTACTAGCAGAACACATCTTTCTAATTGCAATCCAAGGGACCATAAAACAAGTGTAATCACACATATCATTATTATTAGCTCTCTAAACATGGTGCACACAAATCATTACAAAAACAAACTAAAAGTTTAAAAAAAAAAAAAAAAGTTCGCTCAACAAAAAAGGAGATACCAATTTGCAACCAAACGCGAAGGTAACGCAGATCGTTGGAGTAACGGCGATCGGTTAAGAAGGTCTCGGAGCATTTCTGGAGAAATCGAGGCAGTTTCTCTTTCAGAAAGCTGAGGTGGCAGCGTCTCTTTCATCTTCCTTATCCCGCTGCACAGAAAAAATTAAAGAAGGACAGAGTTGAAATTAATCTACATATATATAATAAAATGCAGCACAAAAATATAAACACAGTGAAAGTGGGGGAGTGGAAAATGATTAGCCGGAGCCATGGGAGGAGAGGATCAAGTCCGTTGTAGGATTTGATATCGGAAATCAGCGAAGAGAAGAGATTGTTGTACAGAGTGCTGCCATTGTCGGACATTGATTGAAAGTAATTTGCTCGTTGGTGGATCTATTTGCCTTCGCTATTTTCAGAGGTGTGAAAAGGGTTTGTGCCCTTGGGTTGGGGGCAATATCAATAGCAAGCAATAGCTATTTGAATTTGATCAGGCGGGGTGGGTATCTGAGAAAGAGGGTTTTCATCACTAAATTGAAATTAAATTCGGTTTTTTTTTTTTTTTTTTTTTTTTAGCAATTTCTGTATATTTGTACCTTTTTTAATAATGCACAAAATAAAAACGTAATTATTGACATACTAAGTTATAATTTTGGTATTTTAAAATTATTTCTATTTTATAAATTAATTTCGTGCGAAAACAAACGACATATTTTTCAAACTACTAATATTTATAGTGTATGGTGAACAGACGAATTTTTCAAAATAAAGTAAATAGTTATTTTTAAAAATATAATTTTCTTTTGCATCTCAAAAATATTTAAGGTATGTTGTTGCACATGAATGACCCCAGCGTGGAGTTCACGTGATAATTAATAATACATGAGTATTTTTTATAACTTTTTTTGCTTAATTCTAGTTGTCATCGTCTTATTTTTCACTCATCTTTCTTAAAAGAGAATATGTGGAAAATAATTGTTTATTTAGTTTATATCCATCTCCTTGAGCTTGTATATTTTAAGGTATGATTGGTTGAGCTGATTCAAACAGCTGAGAGCTGATAACAGATAGCTAGTAGCTGATAACTGATAATTGATAGCTGTTAGCTGATAACTGATTTTCAATTAGTACTTGATAAATTTGACTAAAGTAGCTGATTGAAGGTTAATTTACCAATATAGACATGATTAGAAAATATAAAATATTATACATAAAAAAAAATATATAAAGAATAAAAGAAATAAAATTATAGTAATTAATGAAGACTTCCCAAAAAATTATTTAAAGAAAAAAGACAAATACTTGAAAAATAATTAAAAAAATAATTATAATAATAAATAAAACTTTAATTATGACTAATAAAAATATTTTTGTAAAATATAAAGTAATATATTAGTTTATAAATAATATATTTTTTACAATATAAAAGGATAAAAAATGATTTTACCAAATAATGTAGAAGCTTATTAGAAAAAACTACGATTTGTAATTTTTTCTGAACATGAGCTTATAAGGCAGAATAAGCTATCAGGAGCTTATTCTTTGTTCTTACCAAACAGTCTAAAAGAGTTTATTGTGATGGAATAAGTTATAAGCACTTTCAATAAGTTCAATCAAACAGGACCTGAATATGTATTTATGTCATCTTAATAAATTGAGTTTTATCCCTTAATAAGTGGCGTTTCGTTCATTTTGATGTTCGTTCGAAAAGTCCAATCGTTATGCTACTTTCGAAAGCAATCTACTTCAATGCGTTCCCATTAGCAATCAATTCTAAATCAATTTTATTGATACGAGATTTATCAAATAATAATTTTATTAGACTAGTTTTTGGCCCTACTTAGCTGAGCTTTTTGGATGAGCTTGTAATTTATTCCTTCTCAATTTACTCCTTTCGACTATTGGTAAAAAATCTTAATAAGCTCATGATAACTTATACGTTCGTCCTAATAAGCTCCTGTTACGAAAAACTACAAACTGTAATATTTTATAATAAGATTCTAACTTATTGGAAATGAATTCATTTTTCTCCTTTTCTACTGTAATCAATATTTTATTTTAGGGAAAACTCCCATATACTCCAAAACATAAAACCAATTGCCCTAAAACTCCATTAAATATAAAAGCTCCATAATAAATCCAATTACTATAATAATATACTAAACTACCCTTAATAGATTCTTCTCAAGAGTAGGAGTTGAAACAATCAAATTATGACTGCTAATAAAATTCATTTAATGCAGTTTCAATTTTCCAAACTTGAAGTCTAACCAATAAAGTAAAAGATGATAAATAAGGTAATTGCAACTTTACAAAAAAAAGTAGGGAAAATGACAATTAAGTATCTATGTGTTCCACATATCATCTTTCCATAATCTAAATTATATGAAATGCTATTACATGATTAATTACGAACTACTCTGTTAAAATTACAAACTATTTTGTTCAGATTGCGAACTACGTACTACTTTGTTAAAATTACAAATTACTTTGTTTATATAAGAGTACTAAATTACCCTTTTTAAATATTTTATTTTATTCTTCAAAGATTCAGAGCTACTCGTGTAAATTCAGAAATACTCGTGTAAATTTCATAACTACGCGTGTAAATTTCAAAACTACTCGTGTGAATTTTGAAAAATTACACACTACTTCGTATAGTTTATGGGAATTTACATACTACTTCGCATAATTTTTTGAGAAATTAGGTACTACTTTGCATAAATTGCATACTACTTCACAAAATTTTTGAAAAATTACAAACTAATTTGCATAAATTGCATACTACTTCAGAAAAACTTTGGAAAATTACAAACTACTTTCCACGATTTTTGAAAAATTACATACTACTTTGCTGGATTAATTATAAGCTATTATTATAAATTGTTAAATAATACTATTAGTATTAAGTAATTAATTTGTTGTTTAGTTTCCTAGGTTATAATCATTGATACTTTAAAAGTACATGTTATTAGGATTTAAAAGTCTAGTTTTTAAATTATAATTATACAAACAAATATGGATACAAGTTTATTCACATTCACATTAAGACTTCAAAATTATAATTAATATTCTCTCCTTTCCGACTTCAAAATTATAATTATAGTGGGCTTATTTGTTGACTTTATATGCTAACTTTCAGTCTCACAATTTACATAGTTTAATAATTTAGACAAATTGCTAAATTAGTGGGATTTCTGGCAGCAAATTGGGACATAAACTAATGGGAACATATTTAATTTAGGGGAGAGAGAGAGAGAGGGGTAGTTTTGATAGTTTAAATACAATTTTGTATTAAATGAGAAGTATTTGGTTTATATATGAATAAAAAGAGTCATTGGATTATATAGGAATTGGGATTGATGTTTTGGTAGTATTTGGGAATTTTTTCTTTATTTTATAAACTAACATGTTATTTATATTTACGGAAATATTGTTCTTGGACATAAATAAGTTATTATTTATTATATTATAGTTATTTTTCTTATCATTTTCCATATACTATATTACCCATGCATTGAATGGATAGTTTCTTAATTATTATTTTGAAATGGCAAGGTTAATTTTAATATTATTAATTTTCAATAAATTATAATCATTAACTATATAAGTGAATATATGTATATATAGCAATGATCTTATTATATTTCTTTTAACATAATACTATCTTCCAAAACAAAAAGAAGATTAGCTCACAAAAAATTTATTCTTAGAATGAATGTATTTTACAAATTATGAAAATATTTTTTGTACATAAAATTTGTAGTTTCGTTTCTACATTTTTTCATCATTGCAAATTAGGATTTTCAAACTCTTACGATTGGTCACTTGATTGCTCCCTCTTTTACTAGGGATTGATTCGAGTTATAAAAACTTATCCGTTTGTATACTCTACCTAACCACAAATATACGGTATGGATGTAATACGAATGGAGTAAGGCCGAATTTCACAAAGATCATATAAACGATAAAAAGTTATTTTTTTCATTACAAATGATGATCATCAACAAATTTAAACTATCAATTAAAAGATTGTTAGCAATCAAAGCACAATTCATAAAATTTAGAAAATTAAGTATTATGAAACATTACGAGGTTTGGAGTCGTAATGAAATCCTAATGTTCATTCTTTTAATTCTATTAAGTATATTGTAATTCAATCCACTTATAAGTTTGTCACGATTATAGTTTAACTCTTCTCTCAAAGTGAAGCGTAAATTCTAAGCATGAAATAATTTATCCGTTTGAGATCATACGTTAGAACTCCAAAAGGTGTTAAAACATTTTTACGACTTCACTACTAATCTCAAACCTCTCGGTCTTGTTGATTAGAGTCGTGTTCGAAAGTCTATTGATAAATTTAATCTCTCGAATTACGATTTATCAAACTATTTATCTTGAAAATTTGTCAAGCAATTGCAACTTTTAGAAACACAAATGGTTGTCAAGCACTTATGAACCAATGAAATCAAAACATAAAATTAAATAAAAGATCATACTTGAATCGAAAGAATTATCAAAACATTATTCAATCATTACTCATCTCAAACCCAAAATAAGGGATATTAGCTAGACATGTTCATAAACTCAGTCAAGCATTTCATCAAACACGTAGTTTGCATAATAAAAATCAAAGAGAAAACTAAACCCTTGGAGCGTGTGGATATTTCAATCTTCGTGCTCCACGTGTTTTTTCTCCAAATTCACTCTCAAACTCACTCAATCTCACAATTCTATACTAAAATAAGGTGGATGAAGTTCTGTGATAAGAAGTGCTATTTTTAGGACAGGTTTTTGGGTTAGCTTTTATATTACAAAATAAATCCCAACCATTAACTCAAATTTTGAGCCATTTTAAAACGTTGTTGGTTCATTAGCAACCGAATTAGCAGTCGCTAATCGGGCCGCTAGTGGTCGTCATTAAAGCAAAACACAGTAACGGCGTGAGTAGTGACCGCTACACCAAGCCATAAATGCGATACACATTAGCGGGCAGAGCATCGACCGCTAATCGGGTTGATACTGGACGCCTGAGCTTTATCCCGAAGCCTAGTGAATTATTCTTTTCCTTAGTTTTAGGCCTGGCTTGGTTGAGTTTTTTGAAAGTGCTTATAATTTATTTCATCTCAATAAGTTATTTTAGGCTGTTTGGTAAGAACTAAAAATAAGCTCATGATAGCTTATTCTGCCTAATAAGCTCCTATTAACAAAAAAAACCCTACAAATTGTAGCTTTTTCTAATAAGCTCCTACCTTATTGAGAAAAATCTTTTTTTTATCCTTTTATATTGTAGAAAATATCTTATTTATAAACTAATATATTACTTATATTTTACGAAAATATTTTTATTAATCATAAGTAAAGTTTTATTTATTATTAGAATTGTTTTTTTAATTATTATTTTTCATGTACTTATCTTATTTCTTGAAAAGATATTTTGGGGAGTCTTTATTAATTATAATTATTTTATTTTATTTATTTTTCTTATTCTTTATGTATAATATTTTGTATTTTTCAACCATGTATATATTGATAAATTAACCTTCAATCAACTAATTTACCAAGCGCTAATTTAAAATCAACTACTAACTATCATCTATTTCAACCAATCAGACCCTTAGTCCAACTCTCTACTATTATCATCCCAATGTTTTTTTAAACCCAAATAATTTCCAAAATTATATATACAATAACAAAAACATACCAAACACGTAATAACGTTCAAATTAAAATGTAGTCAAAATACGTTATAAATGCACAAACATGAGTTGAAACCTAACTAAATAAGTTTCAACATGTACGTAAAAATCATGTTTATCATCACTCTTGATATAATGACATACACTTGGTCATGATTGAAAAATAATTTTCTCAAGAAAAATTATATCGTGCGAAATAGAGTGTTTTTCACTTTTGTTGATCATCATCCCGTACGAAGTACCATTGGAAATATCACCAAAAAGAATTTTTAAAAATTAATAGGAAACATTGTTCACCACTAATATCTGACTATTTACTGTCAGGTTAAACTTATTTATAGATGTGGATCTCATCTCATTACAATCCATACAAAAAGAATATATTTGAACTAAATATTTTATTACTTGACGTAGATATATGATTTAATAAAAGCACGCAAATTTGTGAATAATAAATTTCGTAAATGTGAGATTGTAGACAAATACAATTTGTATAATTATTGACCAATATAAGTAGTATAAGTATTGTAATTACACTACTCTTTAAACCATTAAGTAGTGTATTTAATCGAGGCAAATACTTGGGTGAGACCAGTCTCATAGTATGACCACATTTTACCATGCCCATTAAATTTGTCAAACCCGCCCGCTGCCCCACTCGCCCCGTTCCCTAACCCTAGCTATATATAAAAAAGAAACTCTAGCCTAGCCTCCAGCCGCCGCCCCCATCTTCTTCGTTTCTCTCTCGCATTCACCGCCGGTGACCGTCGCCTTGGCGATGAAATTTATCAAAAAATTTAATATTAAAATCGTCTCAACTCTCTCATTCTAAATTTGAAATCAGATTTACGATTTGATGTTCCGATCTTTGTAGATCTGAGGTCAAACTTTATGAATTGTTAACTTTGACGTCAGATCTACGACGATTTATCGGGCCAATTTCAGATCAAAAATCACCGCTCAACTCATCGTGTTGCAATCTACGATTTCCTCAATTTATATTTTCAAATCGTTGAGCACCGACGAAGGTGGGTTTTTTTCTTCTCTTTTCTTCTTTTTTTTCGTCTCGATTTCTCTCTCTCTCTCTCTCTCTCTCAACAATTGTGATTTTTGGCGCATGTGTGTCGCCGGTGATGAAGTGTGTGTAGGTGTTGAGATATTTATTAAATCTATTTTGTATTAATATGGCTTTTGAAAATAATTTTATCAATATGCATATGTTATATGCAGATTTTGGATGGTGAGGTGTTGTAGTATCACAAAAAATTGTTCAAGTATCACAAAAAATAGTTGAAGTATCACATAATTCTTGATATTTGATTTATATAATTACGTATATTTTTTAAAAAATAAATAATTCAAAGTATTACAAATGTAATTAAAAGTATCACAAAACACACTTATTATTTTTTTTTATTACAAAAGTAGTATGAATTTTTACAATATCTGATCAAGTATCACAAAATATATTAAAAGTATCAGAAAATATATTAAACGTATCACAGAACACACTTA
>BMAC01000458.1:819180-847716 GCA_014905375.1 Phtheirospermum japonicum
TTTAATCAAAATTTTGTCCGGTGAATCGCTGTAAATTGGAGGTTAAAATTGATGAATTTGTGACTTTGACCTCAAATCTACGGTGATTGGAGCATTAAATTATAAATCCATTTGCGAATTTCGAACGAGGGAAACGAGACGATTACAAAGATATAAGATTTGTAAAAAAATATCGCCGGTAAATAATGGAGGTGGCGGCCGGCGGCGGCCGATGATCGGAAGTGGCGGTCTGAGTCTGGAGGTGGGGGAGCACACTTGTTGTGCGTGTGCTTGTTTGTGATAGAAAATTAATATTTTTTTTATTCATTAAATGGATGGTTAGGGCGGATCGAATGGGTTGGGTGGATCAATTAATGAATCTGGTAAAAAATGGTCTCATACTATGAGACCGATCTCACCCAAGACCTACCCTTTAATCGACGTAAGAAGAAAAAGTAGGATCTCGAAATCGAGTAAATAAAGAAATCTTAATTTTTTTTGAGAAATTGCAATATTTCTTTAAGTTAAAACATAAATTGGAAAAATAATCATTTTTCTCGATCATTCTACCGAACATAATGAAGATCAAAGAATTATTATTTGACTCTAATGATATATATAACATATCTTCAAAAACATCGCGCAAACTAATATAAGGTAAATCATATATTGACTCTATAACTTATCAATGTATAAACTCTGTCAAAATAGTTAAAATTATATGAAGGCATGAATTAAAATATCATTTGAATCTTTTATTTTAAAATTTAAAATTTATAGTTAGTACAAATATTTTTATATTTATTATTTTGATAAAATCATGGCGAGATACCCAGAGGCACTCGGAGTGGGACGCCATCATCATGCATGGATTCAAGCATGAGAATCACGAGAGACAACGAGGATACAAGGCACTCGGGTAGATAGAGGTGCGAGACGCCAGTCGGAGTGGCATCCCGGGGCGAAAATGAAAAAAAAAAATACCCGATGAGAGCGGGGCGCCACTCTGACTGGCGTCCCGGGGCAAATTTGCAAAAAAAAAATAAAATTTCGGCCTTAAAACCCTAAATTCCCTCACAACTCACGCCCACTTTCTTCCTTTCCTCTTTCCTCTCCTTCCTTTCCCTTCTTCCCTTCCCAGCAGAGGCGCGACTCCCCTTCTCCATTCTTCAAGTTTTTTTCAAACTTCAATTCAAATAAGGTAAGTTTGAATTGTCATTAATTAATTTATATATTTTTTGAATTTATGTTTCAATTCATGTTTTAGTTATTTTAGTTATTTTTTTGTATATATTAAATTTATATATATGTGTATTTTTGACTTGCTCATCTTTATCGAGAGTTGTGTTTGGCTGTGCAATCAGACAGGAAGACGATTAGTGGGCCGATGGAGTTGTTGCAAATTTGGGCTTGGTCCCGAATTTTATCTATTAGACCAGAGCCCATGGATCTTTCCTTCGATCTTGATGAGACCATTTACGATGCAGCCGACGACATCTCGCTGCCCGTACCGCCGTACGGTACTAGGTATATTTGTTGACTGTAATATTCACCTACTCATCTAAAGGTTTGAATCATTCCGTTTGCATAACTTAACTTGGATTATCACGCAAGTGGATTGCGGAATATAGTCATACGCGTAGCTCTAGGAATTCGGTACGAGTATTTCGGGACTCACTCGATCGGCTGAACGAGTTGGAGGTAGAGAACTAAAAGAATTTTACTTATATTAATTTTAAAATGGAATTTGATATTGATTTTTGAATTGTGCAGTGGACGTGGGAACCCTACGATATGGCTGCACCTGAAATACAGGCACTGGGGGACAGGTGCTTGAGTGAAAATTGGATGAGTGAGTGCCCACTGATTTGCTGGTTAGTTGTCGAGATCCATTTTCCCAATCGAGTGACCCGACAATTCGTAGGCGTCAGAGGATACCAGAGAACAGCGTGGTTGATATTGAGGCTAGTGTATCACGAGCACACATGCACCATGTCCGGTGGACTGTACATCATCATGCATGGATTCAAGTATGGGAATCACGAGAGACAACGAGGATACAAGGCACTCGGGTATATAGAGGTGCGGGTACAGAGAGCGGATATCGCAAATGGTATCGGGATAATGCACGCCGTTTCATCTCTCGTTTGGAGAGACATGCACAGGGAGGTTTTCAGCCATCAAATGTCAGCGCTCACGATGCCATTGTAATAAATCTTTTTCATTTTTCTCGCATAATTAACATTTCTTTAGTTATTAGATTTGATGTTCGTCTTTCGGTGTTCTGTAGGGTACTTGGAGTCAACGACTCGATCGTGTTGCGTTAGATGTTCGAGACAACGATTTTGACTCTTATCGTCGTATGCACAATGTGGTAGAGTCAGTTGCCGATGAGATGAGGCAACGACTCCGTATTCGTGGGGACTACATGAGAATGCTCTAGATGAGCGCACGGGAGGCGCATCTAATAGTGGAAGAAGGAGGAGCGTATCAATTCGCGGAAGGAGGAGTGTATCTCACGACGCTCCAGATGAGTATACAACACCCGCGTCTGGTAGTGGAGGACGTGGCATACATATTGGTCAATCATCCTATAACGTGGAAGGTGATTACGTGCCAATCTTTGGAACACTCGCAGAGCAGTTTTATACTCCTTCATATGTTGGGCACTCGTTCACCGATCTTCTTCGTACTGAATATCCGATTCTGAACCCGGCTTCGCACCTGCACATGACATGGGCATTTCGCGCCACAGTTCCAAACCACACTCATTCCCATGTCGATTCCCAACGAAACTGCTAATCGTGCACATCGAAGTTTTGGTTTATATATGGATGAGGACGGAGTTGACGAGCAAGTGCAGATTCCGGAACCACCAGCCCCCCTACGACATCACGATCACGACCAACGCAAGGACAAGGACAAAAAAAAAGGCGAGGTGTGGCACAGGATCACATTTGGTCTGATGCTATTTTGATATTATGTAATTTATTTTAGTTGGTGTCGAAATTTTCCATTTAGTTGTTCACTTTCTCATTTTCGTTAAATAAAAATATTATAATTTCCGTTAATCTTATTTGTTGTTATTTTTAATCTTGTTGTATTTTTAATTTTGAAATAAAATTTCTTGTAATATTTAGAACATATTATGATATGTTTATTTATTTTACCTAATCTAAAAGAATTTTTAACAAATTATAAAAATAAATAATATAATTAAATAAATAATATGTGTAGTGAGTGTGGTAAACAGTTTTTTCGACCAATTTTTTTTTTTCATTTTCGCCACGGGACGCCACTCCGACTGGCGTCCCGCTCTCCTACTTTTTTTTTTTCAATTCGACCTCGGGACGCCAGTTGGAGTGACGTCCCGCTCCCCCAAAGTTTTTTTTTTTAATTCTGCCCCAAATTTTTTTTTTTTTTTTAAATTGGTCCGAGACGCCACTCCAAGTGACGTCCTGAAATTTCTCCACAGGCGAGACACCACTCGAAGTGGCATCCCGATCTATTTTTTCTTTTTTTTTTCGATAATATTTTTTAACTTTGAATAAAAAATACAATATTTATTTAATAGGCTATCTTGCAATTTTGCTGAGGGTTAATTCAATTAAACCCATCAACCCAGGCAGTTTTCGTGCCGATGTTATCATTCTCCCAGCATTAACTCCCACTCCGCCCTAGCGCCGTCGTCGTCCCTACTCCTCCCGCTCCACAAAATCCACATTACACTCAGTTCAGAACAAATACTCCGTCCATGGAAGCTCAAACCGGGTCCGACCCAAAACCAAACCCTACGGAGAGCCCGAATCCAGACCCAGAACCCTACGAAGAAATTGAAGAAGATGAAGAAGACGAAGAAATCGAAGAAGATGAAGAGGTAGAAACACTGACTCCTGAGGCCCGAATGCGGAAGGATCGGGCGAATATGAACTCTCTATTCAGGCGTCTTTCCACGGAGCAGGTCCCTGTCCGTGTACATGACGTCATCATCAAGGGCAACAGGAAGACTAAGGACTCCTTGATCGAGGCCGAGGTGGAAGCGCTTTTCAGGGACGCCACTAGCTTCCAGCAGCTGTTACGGGCCGCCAGTGTTGCCAACGCGCGGCTGCAGGGCCTCGAAATTTTTGAATCGGTCAATATTACCCTTGATGCGGGCCCACTGGAGCTTCCCGGAACTGCGAACATCATCATTGAGGTTTCCGAGCCGAACAACCCGCTCTCTGGAAGTATTGGGGCTTTTTCAAAACCTGAGGTATCTTATTCATTAATGCTTGTTTGGAATAGTTATCAAAACATCTGTGTGAATCTGTGAGTTAATTGCTGCTTGAATTTCGGAAATTTCAGCGAGGAGTTAAATGTGTTTTGATTGAGTTGAAAGTTTATGGAATTGGTTATGGCATTTTTTTTGGTATAACTCTTTTGCACATTTTCCATCCAAATTTAAGAAATGCTAATCAAAGCATAGGTTTGAATTTGTAAGTTAATTGCTGCTTCGAATATGATAATGTTGGTGAGGACTACGAGTTAAATGTGTTTGAATTGGTTTGAGTTTATTTAGGTTCAGTGTGTATTGTGCTGTCTCTGTAGCTCCAGTCGAGGGTTTAGCATCAGGTAAAACCACATAAATATGAGATTTCGAGAAACGAACGATCTTTGAATCACTTTAGGTTGGCTACATGCAGTACGACTAAGAAACCAGTATAGTTGTTGGCAGCACTGATATTTGATGAACTGTTTTGCTGTTATGGAGTTCATTACAATTGGTACTTGTGGAATATCAGTATTTTATGTAATTGTTGGAGAGCTCAAGTTCGATGGCAGATTGACTGGGCAAAAAGATGGCTATGGTTGTTGACATCAAACCAATTATTAAGATTGAAAAAAACAGTATGAAACATTGTTAAGTTAGTGCAATGCTTCGTCAACTTTCCTTCTGATTTGCTCTTTTACGAACGATTCAATTATTTGTCCCTGGGAAATTATTCCAATACTTTTCCTGTCATTTACATACGATTTTGTACGTGTGTTTTTTTCCTTGAATTTCTGATATTCTCAATTGATTTTGTAGGCTAGATCTTGGACACTGGAAGGATTTATGAAACTGAAAAACATGTGTGGTTACGGAGATATATGGGATGGTTCATTGTCTTATGGATGGGGTCAAGCATTGGAAGTTAGCACTGGGGTTTCTGTGCCCAGATTCAAAGGAATTCCAACTCCCTTGTCTGCAAGAATATCTCTGCTTTCCCAAGATTGGTTGAAGTTTTCTTCATATAAAGAGCAAGCGCTTGGCCTCTCACTCGGTCTATTAACAACTGGGAACCACAATTTGTCTTACAATCTCTCCTGGCGTACTTTAACAGATCCGTCTCAAATGTCTTCCCACACAGTGAGGAGGCAGCTCGGACATAGTTTGCTCTCAGCCTTGAAGTATGCGTTTAAGGTTGACCGAAGAGATTCCCCAATGAGGCCAACTAGGGGTCATGCTTTCCTTTCAACTACTCAAATTGGTGGTCTTTTTCCCGATATTCGGAGCCTGCGCTTTATTCGTCAGGTTTTTTGCTGCTCTTTTTTTTTTTTTTAATTTAATTTATATTCAACCACTAAACCTGGCAAGATATATGTTTTTTACATGTTAGAGTTGTTTTACTCTTGATTATGAATTTCTCTTGTTGTACTTCTGATTTTTATATATTCTAGGCAAGCTTATCGTTTTATTCAAGTGCTGAAGTTGATTGATTATTCCTAACACCCCACTTTACTATGAACATACAAATGAGCAAAAATAATTATCTTTATTATTTATTTATTTATATATATATTTTGTGTGATTTTAATAGGAATTCGATCTCCGTTATGCTATTCCCTTGGGATTCTACCGGGCTGCATTAAATCTCGGATTATCGGGTGGTGTTGTATTTCCATGGGGTAATGGATCTCTGAGTATGCCGTCATATTTGCCCGAGAGGTTCTTCATGGGTGGTACTTCTTCTCCGGTTTGCTCCTTAAGTGGTCCCACGTCTGTTTTAGGTTTCAAGGCAAGAGGATTGGGTCCCGCGGAGCCTAGGAGAGTTGTTAGAGATGATTCCAGCGATGGAAATTCCGATCATCCCGGAGTGGATCATGTTGGTGGCGATCTTGCTCTCACTGCCTTCGCAGATCTTTCTTTTGATCTGCCTCTGAAGGTTCTTAGGGATGCCGGTATCCATGGACACGTGTTTGCTTCCACTGGTAGCCTGAACAAATTAACTGAGAATGCATACAAAGGATTTTCTCTGCAGAAATTCCGAGAGTCTTTCCGAAGCTCTGTTGGATTTGGAGTCATTATTCCCACCAATCTATTCCGGATGGAGGTTAGTAATTCTGCTTCTGATCATTTTTGTCAATATCTGTTGTTAGATTCTTTTCTTTCTTGCTGATGATCGTATGGATCCAAGTCACGTTCAGTATTTGCTTTATCTGCATTGCAAAGTGTTTATATTACAAAAAATTGGAAATTGTCCCATTTTGTTAGATGTAGTTGTGGATATTTACACTCCCTCAATCTTTTGTTATACTGCTGAATAAGGGTTATTGATTTTCTAGTACCTGACTATAGGGACTTTGCCTGGGGATTGGTACAACAACTTTGAGATTGACTGTTTCAGAACCCAGACCTTGTGAATTTGACAAAGTTACCTGTTTCAACTTGAAAGGACGAAAAGGTCCCTTAGAAAGGCTCCCACAACTTAAATGATTTTTTAGTTCATTTGGGGACTTTTTCCTCTTTTCAAGTTTGAGATAGGTACATATTTCTCAAATTCATGAATAATATTGCAGTTTGATAGGAAGTAGACCTATGTGAATATCATTGACAGTTACCAAAACAAGTTTTCCCCTGTTTCAGTGATGTACAATGTTGTGGGAATGAATGGCTAATTTATACTTTTTGTTAAGGACGACGGATTAGGATAACATGAGTAGAAATTTTTTTATTAGTCTCAACTCTTATCCTACTATTTTCCTCATCATGACTCCCCAAAAGGAGAAGTTTCTATTAAGATCTTCTGGAGCCAATTAGCCTGTATTTGTCTTTTGCTTGAGAAACCACCTTGTCGTTGTAACACAAAAACTAATTTAATTCATAATCAAAACTTGAAATATAATTAAGGGTAAAATTACAAAAAAAACAGTTATTTTCCAAAATTATATATCCCACTTGAGGTTTGTATTTGCTTAACATCTATCCCCCTTTCGAGGTCAAGGGGGGAATATGTAATATTTTTTCCCCTCCTGTTTCTTGATTAGTAACTGCCTTTCAAGAAGGTAATATATTTACTGACAGCTTGACGATGATTATTAGGTCAACTATTGCCACATTTTGAAACAACAAGGCCATGATCAAGGGAAGAGTGGTGTACAGTTTACCTTCTCGTCCCCACAATAATTCTGGCGATGAACGTTGGCTCTCCTTTTTGACCTCCCCAGCTTTTGTTTTGAGATGGAACTTGAGAAATTTTCGTTTCCTTTATTTTTTTTCGACATCCGATTTAGACAGCTCCAGAGATCTGTAATCTTATACTCTGATGGGGTATTTTTGGATGTGGGTTCTACAGAAAAATATGATCCAATTGAACCTTTGAATGACAGCGAACGTTGATGGTTGCTTCACTTAGGTATGAATGAATAACACACTATATTTCAAGTCCTCGTTTACACATTCTAGTATCTCGAAGTTCAATCTGTTTGTTGCTATGATCAATTTCCATTTGCTGCGTTTTCCCCTTTATTCCATTTTAAGGAAAGTTGGAAGCAAGTTTTCCCCTCCTTTGTTTCTCGGAGGCTAGTTGAGTACATTATTTATTATACTAATTTATTACGTGTGAGTAACTATGGCAGTGCTAGAAAAAGTCAAGATTGCTGCATATTTTTGGTCGGATTTAAAGTTTAGGACTATTATTATTATTATTTATATATTTTTAGTCTCTCTCTGTCTCTCTTCTCAAATTTACTAACTAGAGCAACTTTCACCACGCTTTTGTTAAATTTTCCCGTTGTACACAATGCCATATTATTCTTATAAGTTTTAATTTGATCACGATCCACTGTTTAGCATTTTTTGCACACTAGTATTCAAGGGCAAAGGGCTGGGTCCCAACTTGGACCCAAATTGCAAATTCAAAAAATGTTAATAATTCATGAAAGGGATTTATATACCGACTTGACCATAGCCGAAACTTGAAATTTATTGCTTGCTTAAAGAGGGAAGTTATGTCACGTTATTAAAATAAAAAATATTGTAGGCATCCATTTGTTTATGATCATATTGAGGTCACTAATTACTTACCACTTATGCCAAAATCAACAAATATCTTTGTTGAAAGGGTAGTCTAGATGTGGTCAATGTCTTGCTAGACCAATCATTTATATAATTATATCACAACATTTCTTACTTGTAAAAGAACTGATGGAGAGAAATAGTAATAACATGCATAGACGTGCCTATAAACACACAATACCATACGTCATATATAGAGGTCGTACTTTACTCATGTACTTTGCAAATTTATGAGTAGAAAAAGTCTCAAATTGATAATTTTCAGAAAGAACTTGGAAGAACATAGGTTGTGTTTGACGTATATTAAGTTTGAAATCAATTTATACAAAAGAAAAAAAAAACACACTCATAAAATCAGAACCACCAAAGAATAACATTTGAATACACACACACGATTTTATTTATTCTAAACTTCTTTGTTTTTATGCGTTAGAGGATATGCTGAACGTCCGATTCTTTTTCTAAATCTTTTTCCCTCTGCAAAGCTCATATAAGTTCATAATGATCATGAACTAACTAAATTGACTCTTCAACTTGACTAGCATTCTAAGGTTTTAGTTAGGGGATAGACTAAATGGAGTTGAGCGTGCCTAATAGAGAGGTAGATTCGGCTAAACTGGCTTATTTTTTAACAGTCGATTAAAAAAAAAAACGATCGATTAAAAAAAACGATCGACCTTGAATTGAAATGGAACCGACGGAAAATCTGTTTTGGTTTTGGCCGGTTTCAAATCGAAACCGCCGGTCTTTTTTTCTTTCTTTTTTTAAAATATATTTTCATTGAAAAAAAAGAAAGAAAAAACGGAGATAAATAATAAATGATAAATTTAAATAAAATCTGAAGATTTTTTTTTTAAATAAAGAGTTTAATTTTTATATAAAAGGACTTGATTTTAATTTTAAAAATTAAAATTCAAAATTTTAACTTCTAATATTAGAATTAAATTGCCTACGTATCTTCACAAATGAATCAAAGTTCAGGCAATTCGGATTTATAAAAAAAAGAGTTAAAAAAATAAATATTTTTGAAAAAAACTTAATTCTAATATAGAAATTAATTCAAAATCTGAACTTTTAATATTGAAATTAACTTGCCTACGTATGCTCATAGAGAAATCAAAGTGCACGTAGTTCTTATACTTACCTACGTGGATAGTGGAGGAGGCTCGTTTTCGTTCATTCATTCCTATTGTTGTCGTTGCTTCACGAAGTGGTATCGTAATGGTCGCTCTCTGCACCTTCATCCAGTTGTAGTTCTTGTTCTCGATTTTCGGCTTTAATCCAATCAAATTTTCAAGATCTTAGGTAATAAGTTAGAATGTCGATCATTTAACACAAAGCCTCTCATGCTAAAGGCTTGTTCAACAGAAACCGTTGAAACAGGAACGACGAGAATCTCATTTGCAATCCTAGAGAGTGTAGGAAAAATAGTAATCACTTTCGACCAAAACTGCACAAGATCGTTAATGCCATCGAGCCTTTTTTGGATACTTCCCAATTCAAATGCACTAGCTCTTTGCCATTTTCGCTTAATATCCTCAATCAACCTTATATGGATTAAAGCATGTCTAGGGTCGTTGAACAACGATCTTACATTAGAAGTAGGGATGTGGGAAGGGGAAGGGAAAGGAGAAGGTGAAGGTGACGCATTAACATCACTAGAACATTGATTGTATTCATTATAAAGAACAAATAAAGATTGTTTTGCTTATTGAGTAAAACTTATGGAATTAGGAATCTCAATGTTTGAATTTTTTAAAAAAGGTCATAATGCTTTATAATAAAATGAAAACAAATTTTCTATATAAAATTTCAGCAATAAAAAAGAACATCGCAAATGTATAAAAAAATATTTGACCCATTTGGTCAATATGCTACCAGTGTAATCACCTAATTGAGTAAAGAAGTACTAATAAGCTCAATTTGAATACATCGATAAAAAAAGAAGTGTAGAGATAGGATAATAAACATATGATAAAGTTATGGTTGTGTCGTTAAATTTTTAAAAGGAACATCATATTTATAACAATCATCTCACGCATGGAGAAATAAAACGAAATCGACATCTTGATTAGAAAAAAAGCACACAATACTTCTCTATATTCAAAATAATCATTTAGAAATTTATAAGTTGAGTTCCAATTATTTAACACATCAATCATTTGAATCTTTGTGGATGTAAATCATTGATCGACAATATTTTCGCCATCTTTTTGCAAATAAATCATTTTTTGCAATATGAAATGCCGCACTCCTAATTGGAGCAATTTTATCTTTGAAAGTAGTTAAACTATTTTGAACACATAAATTCAAAATATGACAAATGCATTCAATAAGAACAAATTTACCACCAATAGAAGGTTGATCTTTTTTTTTTTTTGCATTTCTACACTAGCCGTATTAGCGGCGACATTATCAAATAAAATCGAAATTCTTTTACTACCTAAATTATACTCGGATAAAATAGTAAATATTTTGCGCGAAATATTGACCACAGTATGCGGACTATTAACTCTTTATATGCAATCACGTTTTTACAAAGTGCAAGAATTATCAATCAAATGACATGTAATTCCCATATAATTATTATTATGATGGGAATTAAATATGCAAACATATCGAGACACTATGTGGCAATTATCAAATATGGAATTCAAATTCAACTTATATTCACTAACCATATTTTCAAGATCAGGAGTAACCTCATTTCATGAAACCCTAGTGAAAGATGGATTAAAGTCATTTATAGTATAATTTTCATAATAACTACTATGCCCATGATTAAAAGAAAGACTAATAACGACAACAAATCTTGTATGAAACTTTCTATGACCACTTTCGCTATATTGAAATAAATTAGAACTCGTACCTTGATCGCTGGCGTATCTGTCGAGATGCTTCTTCTCCATGTGTGATATGATCGTCCTGTAGTCGGTATTATTACCGGTAACGAAGGCGTTAGCTTCTTGCAATAACTGCATTGTGCCCGAGGTTCACCCCTGATCTTCGTTTTTGTGAAATGAAAACTGAAGATGGGGGATTAGTATTCACTCGGCGCCTTCGCCTTCGATTATCTTAGAGGCATTGGCAGTATAACACCCTCTTCTTTCTCATCTTCATCAAGATTGACATGGGACGGCGGTTCGTATTCGTCGGAGTTGGGTAAATCCTCACTGAAGTTGATTTGACTATATGAGTCATCAATTTCTTACGACATCATCTCATCTGAAACATAATCTACGACAACGACAGAAGGTTCTCGAGGACCTTGACCTCCAACTCGACATCGACTTCGTCTAGATCCTCGAATAGAATATGTATTAATATTAAAAGAAGAGCTTGCAATAATAATATAATAAAATAAAGATAATAAAACGAGATGAAGAAGATTGATTATTGATAGTATTTTTACAAAAATTAACAACTTCAATCATGAAAATATAAGAGAAGAAGAAGAAAATTAGAGATGAATTGGTGTTGGAAAGTAGGGTATTTATAGGTGTAGAAATTGATTAAAAATCGAAAAAAAAATCGTTGGAAATCGCCGATTTTCAGTTCAAACCGATCGGTTTTTGGTTAACTGATTTGTATCCGTTGATCATCACTGACTCTATCATCTAAGTCGTTTATTTCAAACGATCTCAAATCGACCGGTTTTAACAAATAATTTTTAAACCGCCAGTTTTTTTTTCTTCCAGTTAATTATCAGTTTAACCAGCGATTTCAATTCGTAAGAATTTAGAATCGAAACCGGTGGACAACGGTTAACCGAATCATTGATCAAGAACCAAAACCGGTGATATTTCGATATTTTGATCCTGTCTTCTAGTGGTTACCATCTCTACTTACTATTTCTTCTCCCTTTCACTAGCTGCCTATGAAGGGGACTACGAATTAGCCTGTCTGTTAAACGGAAGTAAAAACTCAAGCTCGGAACTGATTTGACATATCTAGAGCTTAAATATGATAAATAAAATTTCAGCGACCAAATGGGGCTTACCGCCCAAACGGAGTACAATCGCGATGATGATTTTTAGAGCATTGCCTTTTTAAATTCACACAATACTAGCTAAATCTCATGAATTTAGGTTTTCCTTAGAAATATTCATTTTTTAAATATATTGTTTCAGGATATCATTATTTATGAGAGCCATGGCAATTATCTTTTAATTATATGGATTGGTAAGTTCAACTGGCACTTGTAAATCGTTATTACTTTAAAAACACACACATCGAGTATTTAGGTTATCAATTATTAGTCTGATCTCTTATTTCTTTACGGGTATGTTTTGCACTAGATTTTATTTGGATTCTAAATCATATTCTTGAATAATAAGAATGCATGATTCAGAATACTTTACGTTTTATTATAAATGTCAAATCATTGAAAGTATGAATGTCCTAGAGACATTCAGATTTAAAGACATTGTACTTGATCACAATTATTAAATATAGCGTAATATATATGGCATTGCAATTATTAAATTATTATTTTGATTGTTTGTGATTATTCATATAAATGTTCCCGTAGAGTTAATGTTTTCATTGATATGGTGAGATGTCATTGATAAAACATTACTCTTAAAATAGCCACGACTAATGATTATCAAGATTGGGATATTGATAATATAATATATGTCGGCATGTGGTCTGCATCACATTTTAGAGAATGCAGTAAGTCTCACGACTGCGAATGATAGTTATTCGTGATGGATGATTCAAGCTTTTTGGTTGCCTACTTATGAAAATGTGTCAAAAGTTCAATAGCTTGCCCGCAAGAGAACGGGGTCGCGCGTAGGTTGGCAAATTGACTCGAGTCGTCTCTCGAGGAACATACAATCGAAATCTTTAAATAGTTTTGCTCAATTTCAAATAACACATACAAATAGGGGGGGGGGGGGGGGGGGGGGGTTGATTGTTTTGATTATCTAGAAACTTAAAACATACGAACAATAATTAAAACTAAGTATTCTACTTCAGCAACTCAAACATATAAACTAGAGAAATTAATCTAAAAACTTTGAACAAGATCAACTAGCATAAACGAACAACAATCATCAAGGGCGAATTGTAAACAAAGTAAACTAAGATTAACCAAGCACGAATAATAACTAAGCATTAATTAAAATAAGATTACGAATTGCGATATCAAAAGTATCTAGAGTTCTAAGCATAAACAAATTCAAAAGCAATTATTGAAAAACAACTACTTAATTGCATAAATTAAACTACGAAAACGAATAAAGGGTTTAGAGTACTTATTAAACTAGAAAGCGTAGTAAATTCTCCAGCTAATCCGGAGAGGTGGTTGATCTCGGTCGAAGAACGGATCATGAACGGACGGTTGGAGCTTGGCGATCCTCGAATCTTCGATCTTGATCAATTGTTGTTATAGGGATGTGGACGGTGTTGTTCTCGAACCAAAGGATCAAATATTCAGAGTATGAGTGAGAGGGTCCCCTTTTGGAACGGACTTAGAAGGGTTTTTATAGATTTCCCTTAACTTGGAGCATAAGAAACCCTAAAATCCCGATTTTAGGCCGTCGCGTCGACGGTGCGTCGACTGACGCGTGCTGGTGCTCGGCGTCGGTGCGGCCAGGTCATGCGCATCGGCCGGGCGGATGCGTCGACTGGGTGGGTAGACATCGATGCTTCAGCAAGTTGCGTCGACATCGGTGATTCGGCATCGACGCTTCAGCAAGTTGCGTCGACAGTGCGTCGACATCGGTGCGTCGACATCGATGCTTCAGCAAGTCTCGTCAACAGTGCGTCGACGCTGCGTCGATTGACGCGGATCATGGCTCGCATCGACGGAGCGTCGATGGTCACGTCAGTCGACGCGGCTGCGCGTCTGCCTCCGTCTCTCTCTATCTTTTGCTACTCGTTTCGCTGAAAAACTCGTTCTCCTATTCTTGAACATTGAATTTCGTTTATTACCCGCTGAACTCTTCCGGTTACTTAGCTGTAAGGTGAAAACAACGAAATATCACCTATTTGCATCAATTACGATTAAAATATGGTAAAATAAGCCAGAACTATAAAAATACGGAATTATGCTTAAATCGTCCAACTTATACCAAAAACAAATAGAAAAACAAGCTAAAACACTACTGAAAATAAGAACAAATACGTGCTAATCAACTACCCCATGCTTAATTGGTTTGTTCGTCCTCGAACAAACGATAGATTAAAAGTATAGCAAGAAATGAAAATTAGTCCAAGCAATGAGTCGTGCTATGCTACTTAAATAATTTTGAAAATATAGGTACATGCAATGCAACTTCAAACACTCCACCCGTATTACATTGTTGCTTCAAAATCGAATTCATGCATCCTCACAAAAAGAGAAATATAATGGGGTGTACGCTCAAGCACTCGAGTATTTTCTGCATAGGACGTGTATACGCTCAATTCATACAAATACAAGCACAATAAACAAGCACCGAAAATTAATCTCTTTTCAATCGCAAATTAAGTGCGTTATAAAAGAATCAGAAAAGGTCTTTTCGGGTTGTAACGTAAGGCTTTTTGGACGGGTATGGAATATATAAGTCGTGTGTCTAACTCACGATCTAACGTGATCAATAACTCACCAAACCTATTCTAATGCGCTTCACCTCGTTCAAAGATAAAAACCTCACCAAACACTCATAACGTAGCCTTTAAAGTTAGGCTATTTCCCAACTCGTTATTCTAAACCGACTTGAAACTCAAACCACTTAAACACAATCGAAGCTCATAACACGCTTCATACACAACTCATGCCTTCAAAACATTAGGCTTCATAAAATAAAATAAACAATAATAAACAAGCCTTCATTAACGCGTAGGCAAAGACTAACACAATTCACCATCCTTCTTATTTCTTTTTTCTCTTTATATTATTTTAATCCCCCTCTAATTCTGTTTTATGGGGTCTTTTTTTTTATTATTTTTTATTGAAGGATGGTGATCATTTATTACAAAAATTCATAAATCCCTTATAAAAACTCCAAAACACTAATAACCAATAAAAATTACTAATTCCTACCCCACGCTTATAATGGGTTGTAGGGGTCGACTCAAAAATCACGCATGGCTAAATGAAATGGATTATTTGTCTATGATTGGTTCATTCGGAATTTATAATGGCTAAGATTTATGGATATGGCCGGAATAGGGTTTTTTCTGTGCCTTAACCTCATTTTCCAAGTCAACTACACACAGCGGTTTCAAAGAGATCTCAAATCAGAAATTCATTCAAGTACATGCAAAGATGATAAACACTCAGGCTACTCACAGGCTTTTGCATGAAAAAGTTTTGAATTGACGCTGCTTTTAAGGTTTTGCGAAATCAATTGACGCTGCTTTTAAGGTTTTGCGAAATCAATTGCGTCCAAGTACCATTTTACAATATATAAATAATAATTTTGAAAAATTTATGTACTTATGCACGCTCAAAGACAAAAACATCAAATCATATATAGCTAACTTCGACAGGCACGCCATACAAACACAATTTAGCGCAGAGATAGCAAACAATCACGTAAAAATTTAAAAATTGCACACAAATTTCAATCATACTCAACCATCCCCCCCTCTTGAAAACTCGGCAATCCCCTGATTGCCATAAATATAAATAAAAACAATTCAAACAAGGAAAGGGGTAAGAAAACGCCCCTGAAAATAAATGGTCGAGTCTCTTTAATTGAAGTTGCGCAATTTCACATTCCCAGAGCCGCGCGACTGGATTCGTCCTTAAAACAGAACAACCAAGATAAAAATAAAAATAAACGTTATCAGCAATAATAAAATTATTAAATCGTTGCCACGGCTCTTCAGCAATTGATGGAATCAAAGGTTGTTGTGTGAACAAAATGGCTATTGAAAAGCATCACCTCCGCCCAGGGCAGCCGGTCGCCGTGCGCAGGCGGCGTCGACATGGCGTCGACTGACGCGGGTCATCACCCGCGTCGACGCTCGCGTCATTCGACGCGACAGCAGGTTGGCGAAAGTTTTTACCGTTCGTATTCCAGCGATTTTTAACCATGGATAACTGCACAATCTCACAAGAAAAATAAAAACGTCCATGGTGCAAGAAATACGAAAGAGCAAGGCGTACGAAAAATAAAATTTTATTAATTGCTGAGACAAAAAACGTAGACAACCGAAATAAAAACGAAATTGCAATAAACTAAACAGGATAAGGTGGAAAGACAATTCCATGACTCGATTATGGAAAAAACATAAATAGATAAATAATAGCAAGTCCCAAGAATCTAAGGGGATTTGGAACCCAATCGCTCTAACGCGACGATCTTCTTGCTAGCCTCTTCCAAGCACTGCTTCCAAAATCCCAAATTCCACTCGTTCGCCGCATTTCTCACATTAAAATCCTTGATGTGGGCCTCCAACTCCTCAATTCGCCGTAAGAGTGCAAATTTCTCCTCGCGGATTGCATGGTTACTTCGCAAGAGGGTTATTCCGTCTTGTGTCAAATTTCCTATCTCGGATTCCGCTTCATTCAAGCGCTCGTCCTTCATATCGATCTCACCTGATAATCTGAACAGGTCCCATATCATCTCATTGTTGTCCTTAGTCAAGGTGGAAATCGTCTCTCAAGCTCGGAGAAGTGCGTCGCGGAGCTCGTTCTTGGTCATGGAATGCTCGTCAAGTTCCTCCCTCTGCTGTCCGAGGTCATGCTCAATACCCCTTAAGCGTTGAATGGTTGTCCTTAGTTGAAGGTTCATGTCCCTCAACCCCTCGTTGATCTCCTCCGCCCTTCTCAATTCGTTCTTTAGAGCATCGATTTGGAGGGTGTAGTTAACCTCATCCAATTGATAATCACCAACCAAATCGTTCACCTTCTCGACCTCATCATGCAGCTGGTCCAATTTCTCGTCGTGCTCCTCTCTCAGCATCCACCTCTTCTCGTGGTTTTTGGAATCGGCCTCATGGTAAGGAAAGGTGTGGAGCGAAAATATTTTGGATTAAAGAGATGTAGAGCTTTGAGAATAATGAAATTAAGAGTGAAGGGTTTAGTTTATATAGGGATCAAAAGACCTTAAAAATAGGAATCCTAAATTCACCCAAATTAAAGATAAGGGAAAAGATATTAAGTTTCCTTATCTAAAAAGAACTCCTTTAAGACAAAAGATCTTGACCCCAAACGTGACAAATTTCGTGCAAATAAACCCCAAAAAATCACTCACCTATTTAGAATAAAACTCCCAAAAATCGCAGCCAAAACTTACCAAAATATTGCTCACGCGCACAGGTGGCGTCGACGCTGCATCAGTCGACGCGCGCGCCCAGGAAACGTCGTTTCCACGTCGATGCCGCGTCAGTCGACGCGTGCCCCCAGGAAGCGTCATTTCCGCATCGACGCCGCGTCGGTCGACGCGGCTGCAGGCTGGTTTTCATGCGAATTTTTCACTCTTCAAATGATGAATTAACCTTATGTTGACCTAAATCCTGTTCAAACACTTACAAAAAGTAGAAAAAAAGAAATAACTAAAATAAAGAAAATAAAAAAAAAAAAATACAGTAGCTTGGGTTGCCTCCCAAGAAGCGCATCTTTTAACGTCGTTTGCTCGACGTAACAGTGCCTTGATTAAACTGTCATCGGAGGTGGTTCCACCATCGCCCACACTTCGCGATCTTGATTTGTTAACTCTCCGTCATGGTACAATTTAACGTGATGCCCATTAACTTGAAATGTTGAGTCTCGTTTTTCATCGTAAAGGGTTACAGCTCCAAAATCGTTGATCTCTTTTATCACGAATGGTCCACTCCACTTCGATTTTAGTTTCCTTAGAAACAGTTTAAATCTCGAGTTAAAGACTAGAGCTAACTTACCTACCTCCAATTGCTTGTTGACGAGTTTTCGATCATGGTAGACTTTGGTTATCTTCTTTTGCCTCCATGCAGTATCATAGGACTCATTCCTTATCTCCTCAAGTTTAGTTAGTTCCAACTTCCTGTACTCGCCAGCCTTGTCATAATTCATGTCCAGTTTCCGAATTGCCCAACCAGCTCGATGTTCTAGATCAATGGGCAAATGGCAAGCTTTCCCATAGATTAGGCGAAAAGGGCTCATTCCAAGCACTGTCTTGTAGGCTGTTCGGTATGCCCACAGTGCGTCGACAATTTTGACTGCCCAATCCTTTCGACTCGGCCCGACTGTTTTTTCGAGGATGGCCTTAAGTTGACGGTTGCTCGTCTCGACTTGACCAGACGTTTGAGGGTGGTAAGGCGTAGCGACCTTATGTCGGACCCCATATTTTTTCATCAACTTTGCAAACGCCTTGTTACAAAAATGGCTCCCTCCATCACTTATTATCGATTTCGGCACCCCGAATCTACTGAAAATATTTTCTTGGAGGAATCTGAGAATAACTTCTGCATTAGCTCTTCGAGTAGGGATTGCTTCCACCCATTTTGATACGTAGTCGATACCAACAAGGATGTACTCAAAATCTCCACTCTTAGGGAAAGGTCCCATGAAGTCTATCCCCCATACATCGAAAATCTCTACCACTTGGTTGGGTACCTGTGGCATTTCGTCTCGCTTACCTATGTTTCTGGTTCTTTGGCAGTTGTCACAAGTTTTGCAATATTCGAACGTATCAGCAAATAAACTCGGCCAATAAAATCCAGCTTGTAACACTTTAAACGCCGTCTTTTGAGCTCCAAAATGCCCTCCATGGTCATGGCAAAATTGGAGAATGCTCCCCATTTCGTCGTTCGAAATGCATCTCCTATTTAGACCATCCTTGCAGCGTTTGAAAACATCGGGATCATCCCAAAAGTAGTCCCTGCATTTACTCAAAAATCTCTTCCGTTCTTGGTAGGATAAATGGTTAGGCACTATTTTGCAAACAAGATAATTCACAATATCAGCGTACCAAGGGGTAATTAATTGCTCAAGATTAAAAACATTTTCATAAGGAAAAAGATCGTTAATCATAAATTTCTCCCCCTCATTCTCCTCAATTATCATTCTAGACAAGTGATCTGCCACAACATTTTCACAACCTCGTCTATCTTTTATTTCCATATCAAATTCTTGTAGCAACAAYATCCARCGAATAAGGCGTGGCTTACTRTGTGGTTTGGAAAACAAATGGCGTAAAGCAGCATGATCAGTGTGTACAATTACCTTAGCTCCAACTATGTACGGTCTAAATTTATCGAGCGAAAATACGACTGCCAATAATTCTTTTTTAGTTGTGGTATAATTACGTTGAGCATCGTTTAGCATATAACTAACATTATAAATGATCCTAAGCAATTTTTCCACACGTTGTCCCAAAATAGACCCCACCGCCTCGTTAGAGGCATCACACATAATTTCAAAGGGTAAGGTCCAGTCGGGAGCAACAACCACAGGGGCAGATGTAAGACTCGCTTTTAATTCATTAAACGCATTCAAACATTCTTCATTAAAAATGAAAGGAGTATCTAAAGTTAGAAGTTTGCAAAGTGGACGACTTATTTTTGAAAAGTTTTTGATAAAACGTCTATAAAAACCTGCATGACCAAGAAAACTCCTAATCCCTTTAACATCTCAAGGCGGAGGGAGAGTCTCAATTACATCAACATGGCCTAGAACAGTGCCACTTTTTACCATAAAATGGGATTTCTCCCAACTCAAAGTTAGATTTTTCTCAATACATCGTTCTAGAACTCTTGACAAATTAGACAAACAATTATCAAAAGATGACCCAAAAATTGAAAAATCATCCATAAATACTTCAAGAAAGTCATCAATAAAATCACTGAAAATTGAGAGCATGCACCTTTGAAAAGTCGCTGGTGCGTTACACAGGCCAAAGGGCATTCTTCGAAAAGCGAATGTGCCAAAGGGGAATGTGAACGTTGTCTTGCTCTGATCTTCCGGAGCGATGGACACTTGATAATAGCCCAAAAGGCCATCCAGAAAGCAGTAAAATTCGTGTCCCGCAAGATTGTCGAGAAGTTGGTCAATGAACGGTAGAGGAAAATGATCATTACGAGTGGCCGCATTTAAATTCCTATAATCGATGCACATACGCCATCCAGTAGTTAGTCGGGTTGGCACTATCTCACCCTTTGCATTTTCGGCGATGGTGATACCTCCTTTCTTTGGAACCACATGGATTGGGCTTACCCATTTGCTGTCGGAGATGGCGAAAATGATTCCTTCATCTTTATGTTTAAAAATTTCTTTCTTAACCACCTCATAAAGCGTTGGTGTCAGTCTCCGTTGACTGTCCCTCACAGGCCTGGCATCGGGTTCCATCTCGATTCTATGCATGCAAGTCACGGGGCTTATTCCTTTGATGTCGCTAATGCTCCATCCTATTGCCTCCTTGTGGTTGCTTAACACCGCAACTAATTCGTTCTCCTCGTGCTCCGATAAGGCTGAGTATATGATGACTGGTTTCGTTTCGTTGGGCTCGAGGAAAACATACTTCAAGTGGCTCGGTAGCGGCTTTAACTCTATCTTTGGACCAAGTTCGGGTGCAGTGGCTATTTCACACAATTCTTCATCAAAATCGTCAATCTCTTCATGGTCCTCGTCGATCTCATTCAAATCTATCTCTAACATCTCGGCCACCCTATTCAAAAATTCCGTGTCGTCCTCGACGCTTAACTCATCTAGCACGGTGATCCCCTTAAGCTCGTGAACACAGGAGGCAATCGGGTCCACAAACGAGAAATCTTCATTCATGTATGGCGAAGGAGTGTTGTGGATATCTTTCAGCGAAAATGTAATTGTCTCGCCCATCACGGATAAGGTCATCCTCCCTTTGTGTACGTCAATCAGTGTACGAGAAGTGGACATAAATGGTCGACCAAGCAAAATAGTATGTTCAGTGCCCTCCTTCGGAACCTCGCCGACATCTAGTATGACGAAATCGACTGGAATCACAAGCTCGCCAACTTGAACTAGAACATCCTCGACTATGCCAAGTGGTTGTCTAGTTGATCGGTCCGCCAATTGTAGTCGCATCGTCGTTGGTCTCATTTTCCCCAAATCAATTTCCTTATAAAGGGAATAAGGCATCAAATTGATTCCTGCTCCAAGGTCAAGCATGCCTCGTGCTGTCTGTCCGTTTCCCAAGGTGATGGTTATGCAGAAACTGCCGGGGTCTCTTTCCTTTTTGGGTAGAGGCCCTTTGCAGATGGCGCTCACCTCCTTTGTTAACCTAACTTGCTGAAGTGTCTCCAGATGCCGTTCCCTCGCGACTAATTCCTTGAAAAATTTCACGTACGCGGGCATCGTCTTGATTACGTCTAACAGAGGAAGATTGATGTTTTTGAGCAGATTATAAAGTTCCATGAACTTTTTATTCTCTTTGGCTGGGCGCAGGCGACTTGGGAAAGGAACTTTGTCTCGAATAGTGGTTGGCGATGCCTTAGGTTGTTTGGTGGAATCGTCATCTGTTACTGAAGAGGGCACTTGATTCGGGGACTTCCCTTTTAACGACCCATGAATGTACGGATTCGGTGACTTATGCATTTGGTCAACCGATTTAGGGTCATTGTTCGTGGGCAGCCCCTCATTTGCAATATTAGTGTCCCCTTCGTTCTTTTCTTCGACCCAATTATCTATCGTCTTCCCACTTCGTAGAATATGAACTGCGGAAGCTTGCTCGGGTTGGCTCGGAAACTTCCCCTTTTCATTATCGTGTTTGGCCATGAATGTCGCCATTTGCCCCATCATTTTCTCCAAGTTCTTCACGCTCTTAGATAGGTCATCCAAGACCTCTCCTTGCTTATTCACTTGCGTGGTCAGACTTGTCAATCCATCCCTATTTCTCAGTGTCTCGGTAACTTGGTTCTGTTGCCAAATTAGCAGCTGATCGTTTGGCTGTATAGGAACAGGTGTCGGCCCAGCTGGTAGTGATTTTCTCGGTGGTGGTTGTGTTGATTTAGTTTGTGCTGGGGTGAAATGTGGATTTTTAGGCCCCCATTTTAAGTAAGGAGAGTTACGATTTGCATTAAATTTGGGATTTGACTGAGGCCTGTGCTCATAGGTTGGAAGATCTATGTTGCGTAATTGGTCTTTGATGGCGTGCGCTTCAGCGTCGGTATCTTCGTGATACCCCATTGTACATGAATCCCCCGAATGCCCTTGCTCTCCACAACGGTTACATGCCTCGAAGGTCTCGTTACTTGGCACCTCAGTTGCCTCGTTAACCCTTATCTTCCGTGGTCGAGAGCTTGTTTGCCTCGACTTTTCGCTCATCCTTTCAAAAAGTTGCTTGGCAGCCATCGCTGTCAAATTTCCAAAATCTCCTCCAGCAGCTACCTCTACGTTATTCTTGTAAGAATCTATAAGTCCCTCATAGAAGAGTTGATTCACCATTCCCGGAGAGTTGTGATGATGGGGGCAAGCTTGTAACAGAGATTTGAAACGTTCCCACGCCTCATGAAATAGCTCCCCGTCTTGCTGGACAAAGTTGGCTATTTGTCTCTTGATGTGGCCCGTCGTCTGAGCTGAGTAGTACTGATTTATGAATTTTTCGCTCACCATGGGCCAGTCGACCAGAGATCTTGGTTCCAGTGATAGTAGCCAAGACTTGGCTTTATCCTTCATGCAACTTGGAAAACACACCATTTGAAGGTCTTCGTGATGAAGTCCCGGGGACGGAATCCTACTAACTTCGGCATAGAACTCCTTAAGGAACGTCAGTGGGTCTTCGTTGGCGAGGCCGTGAAATGTCGGGAGGTTGTTTATGATATGAGGTTTCAATTCGAAGTCTCTCGCAGTTCTGCCCAGCACAATTGCCGAACTATAGGGACCCACTTGAGGGGTCGTGAACTCTCTTTGTCTCGGTTCGCGCGCCTCCCGTTGGTATCTTTCTTGGTTATTTGGCCTCGCGTATTCGTCTCTCTCATTATACCCGTCATATGCGAGCCACTCATTTACCCGCTCGTCGCCATGGTACGATCTCTCGGAATAGTCGTCCGGAACGTGGCGGTAGCGATAATCTCCTCTTCTTTGGCCGCCATTCTGGTCTATTACGTTTCGTTGAATATTCTCCCAATACGCTTGAGGCTGTACTGGTCCGTCGGGACGAATTGGCTCACTCCCGTACCCATTTCTTTGTTGCACGAGTGGATTCCTTGGTGGCTGATCGTCCTCATTGTTGTGGGCTTGGTTGTCTAGTCGCAACATTGTTTCCGGAATAGGATCACAAATAAAATCAGTCGTGGCAGACGATTCACTTGTGGGTGAGTGAGGTGGTCTCACTTGATTCGTACGATGAACGTTGTCGATGAATGGTGAAAGTTCGAGCCTAAGCGATCTACGACCTTGCATGAACTCAACAACAAATCAAACGTATCGACTAGAGAATGTAATTATACAATTAAAAGACTAAAATAAAAAATAAAAATTGAACAAACATATTTTTGAAAACCTTTGTATAGTCCCCGGCAACGGCGCCAAAATTTTGATTCAAGCTTTTTGGTTGCCTACTTATGAAAATGTGTCAAGATTTCAATAGCTTGCCCGCAAGAGAACGGGGTCGCGCGTAGGTTGGCAAATTGACTCGAGTCGTCTCTCGAGGAACATACAATCGGAATCTTTAAATAGTTTTGCTCAATTTCAATATCACATACATTGGGGGGGGGGGGGGTTGATTGTTTTGATTATCTAGAAATTTAAAACACATGAACATAATTAAAACTAAGTATTTTAATTCAGCAACTCAGAACATGTAAACTAAAGAAATTATTCTAAGAACTTTGAACAAGATCAACTAGCATAAATGAACAGTATTCATCAAGGGCGAATTGTAAATGAAGTAAACTAAGATTAAACAAGCACGAATAATAACTAAGTATTAATTAAACTAAGATTATGAATTGCGATATCAAAAGTATCTAGGGTTCTAAGCATAAACAAATTCAAAAGCAATTATTGGAAAACAACTACTTAATTGCATAAATTAAACTACGAAAACGAATAAAGGGTTTAGAGTACTTATTAAACTAGAAAGCGTAGTAAATTCTTAGCTAATCCGGAGAGGTGGTTGATCTCGGTCGAAGAATGGATCACGAACGGACGGTTGAAGCTTGGCGATCCTCGAATCTTCGATCTTGATCAATTGTTGTTATAGGGATATGGACGGTGTTGTTCTCGAACCAAAAGATCAAACAGTATGGGTGAGAGGGTCCCCTTTTGGAACGAATTTAGAAGGGTTTTTATAGATCTCCCTTAACTTGGAGCATAAGAAACCCTAAAATCCCGATTCTGGGCCGTCGTGTCGACGGTGCGTCGACTGACGCGTGCTGGTGCTCGGCGTCGGTGCGGCCAGGGAATGCGCGTTGGCTAGGAGGATGCGTCGATTGGGTGGGTCGACATCGACGCTTCAGCAAGTTGCGTCGACGGTGCGTCGACATCGACGCTTCAGCAAGTTGCGTCGACATCGACGCTTCAGAAAGTTGCATCGACAGTGCGTCGACGCTGCGTCGACTGACGCGGATCATGGCTCGCGTCGACGGAGCGTCATTGGTCGCGTCAGTCGATGCGGCTACGCGTCTTCCTCCGTCTCTCTCTATCTTTTGCTACTCGTTTTGCCGGAAAACTCGTTCTCCTATTCTTGAACATCGAATTTCGTTTATTACCCGCTGAACTCTTCCGGTTACTTAGCTCTAAGGTGAAAACAACGAAATATCACCTATTTGCATCAATTACGATTAAAATATGGTAAGATAAGCCAGAACTATAAAAATACGGAATTATGCTTAAATCGTCCAACTTATACCAAAAACAAATAGAAAAATAAGCTAAAATACTACTGAAAATAAGGACAAATACGTGCTAATCAATGGACACATGGATACTTTGGAGAGTATTGGTAAACCCTACCGATAAATTATTTATTATATGTCTATAAACTTATCAGTGTATAAAGCGTGTGATAATCCTTTGACTTGAGGTCAATACGTACCTTGTTTACTGAGTGATGTACTTTGACCATGACCAATGCTTGCACTCCTTTTGGGGTAGATACGGCTTGTTTTGGGTGCATCATGATGTAAATGAAGGTGGTAGTTGAGCCAAGAAAGAATTCATTCCTCAATTGGAATTTTGAGAGAGATCACTCATAATCTCCATATTAGGTCGACTAAAGTCATTGGCCAATGCAAGAGACATGTTCAATATAGTAATTGAAGTATTGTCTAGTTGCTGACTAATAAAGATGAGATAAATTGATTAAGCCAATGAGATAGACACTTGGATAAATCTTAAGCTTAATTGAGTGATTCAGAATGAAAAGGAACTTCACAAAAGCTTTGTATAAAGGTTATAATTCACTGAGTTCAACTGAATATTCTATATATATTGAGTTCGTCCAACTAAGCCATCTAGAAGTTTTGTTTGGATTATCATTGGATTGATGTCATATATAAAGGTCTATAGAGTCACACTATATGCGATTAGTTTTCCGATTTAAGTTTATATCAAGAAAGTGTTAAATACTCAATTTTGAATTGTAATATTTAATTATTAATAATTATGATATTAATTTCCATTTGATAAATTATTTAATTAAATTACATTGGATTTGAATTTAATTATCTATATTATATTAACAACAAACGCCATCGACGTTCGGACCCTACGGAGATCACAGCCCGTTCCCGTACAGATTCTCGCCCGACTACCGACCCCACTCAACCCCCCGACGACATCTAACACTTTTAATGATTTGCAACCCGACGTCGATTCGGAGTCTCCGACTACCCTCTCTTCGGAGCCTCCCTCAATCTCTATTTCTGTAAACCCTTTTCCTAAACCCACTGCTGCCCCTACTTCTCAACCCTCTGATGTTCCCATTTCCTCACACCCCTCAGTTGGGGAGGGTATGTCCACCTCTCTCCCTTCTAACTCGTTGCCTCCCCTTGTCGGCAGTTTCTTAGCCAGAGGTGCCGTGCGTGGCACCCCGGCTCCAATCCTTGGGACTAACTCTCCCGCTTCGTCTGCCCCAGTAGCCTCTGATCGTACCCTCGCGATCTATGACCCTAAACTTGTGCCCAGATCTCTTTTACAAGAAGCCAAGGACAAGATTATAGCGAGCCACCCCTGTCACGAGTTTACAATCGATGAACCAGGGCCTTCAACTCCTCATCAAATTATGTCTATGGATGCTAGTTTACGGTGGTCCGACATTGAAGATTCTGATTAATGTTTTGCCTCTTTTGGATTATGCTCCCAAGCATTTAGAAGATAGTCATTTAAAAAACTTTTTAGTGTATGTTTGGTCCTGTAGTGGATTCGGCCTCCCAAACTTATTCTATCTGATGTCAACTGGTCGTGTAGGGGACTCGCCCCCCCGTATCTTTTCTTTCCTTTTTTAATATATTTTTTGAACTTTATTTAAAAAATAATAAAGGTACTTGGGCTAAAATTGTTTGGGCCCATGTCTTGGACAAGTTTAACCCTTTTTAGGATTAGGGTTCTCTTATTTACCCAGTATAAATATTGTTTCATAAGTTGTCAACAATGAAAAACAAGAGAGACACAGAGAGTTTTTAGAAAACATAAATCCTAAATTTGAGATTGGGAGTTCTTGAGTTTTGTGAGATTTCTTAACTTTCTTCACGATAGCAATACAATGAAGTTGGATCTAGCAGCTGGAGAATTAATCGCGTGGATACCTTAGTGTTGAACTCGGACCTGGATTTACTGTAAGAGTTTCATGCTTTTATCTCGTTTATTTATTATATAAATATATTCATTCGCAGGATGGATCTGTTGGATCTAAATAATTTTAAAACTTCCGCTGCACGAGCATGGTGTTCGTTTCTACGAATTCCAACAACCATGTTAGAAAAGTGAATGATAATATATTTTTATATTCACTACAAGAAATCTGCTGTTCGATGACGATAAATTTCGTCATTACAAGTCTGTTTTTTCGTCACTGAAGAGAAACGGTGACGAAAATTGAGCGTCAAAGAGGTTGTCATAGTATTGCTGTCACCATTGGTGAAAGTGACAATTTTTTCTAGCGCGTCACGAAATGTTCGGTTTCGATGACGGTCATGTAAATTTTCATCATAGATTATACTATTTGGTGACGCTGAATTCGTCATGTAAGTGATTGAAATATCGTCATCAGAAGATCGGTTTTGTCACCGTATGTTTACCATTTTCAATGACGAACACTTATTTGTCATCATAACATTTGACTTTCCGTGACAAACATAACTACGGTGACAACTGTTTTTTGGGTTATAATGACGCTAATATTGTCATGATATGTATTAAACATTTACCAAATATAATGTTATTCGTCATGATAGATTTGTTTTATAGTGACGCAATATTAACCGTCACTGAACATCTATATTTACAATGACAAACTAATGTGTCACCATTTACTATGAAAGGTGACGATGTATTTTGTCACGAAAAAACTAAAAATATATGACGAATATTATAATCATCACGAAAGGTATTTGTTCAATGATGATCTAATGGGTACATATGGTGACAAACCAATCATCATAAATGATTTATTAAAGTGACAAATTTATGTGACGCTAAAGTTGTAATAATTGAGTGAACACGATTTGATAATTTATTTTCATGACGACATAAATTGTCCTACATTAATTTGTCATTAGTCGTTTGTAAGGAATAAATATCATAACGATTAAAATGAAAGCAAAAGAGAATTTATCATTACAATATAATGATAAGAATATTACAAAATATTTCTTAGACGATTTCGAACATACATCACAACGCTTGCAACTAACCAAAATAATAACTTCAAATATCCACAGTACACACACCAAATTAGATGACCAAAGTACTTGAATATTGAAAACAAGGACCTCGAAGCATAAACTAAACCAAAATAGTTACTTCATAAAGCAAGACTTCTGCATCACTTTTTCCACATGTCCAACATTGCCAAACAAAAACAATTGTGGGATCAGACCGCCTGCATATTTAAAATTTATACTAAATTAGTTTATAATCAAACAATTGTTGAAACACTATACAAAGTTCACAAAATTAAAACTGGAAATTCCGACTTACGTGGAATATAATGGATCAGGTCCCACCCGAAGCATCCCCACCCGAAGCAGACTCATTTGCTCTCATGAAGGCCATAAGCTTGTTGATGCACTCGCCTTGCTGAGTCAATTGATTTTTCAAATCACCGACTTCATTCTTGAGCTCCGTCACTTGACCTTCCGACTCATGTAGCTTTCCTCGAGTGTCTGCCAGTTCCTTTTGCAGTAGT
>BMAC01000459.1:0-17724 GCA_014905375.1 Phtheirospermum japonicum
CAAGAAAAATGACATACCTCTCTCAGCCTTGGGGTTGAGACATTTATAGATTTTCCTAGTGGGGACCCCAGCCGGGATCCTAGGAACACGCTCCGCGAATCACGGGCCGTTACGCAACCAATTCTGACAAGTGGTCCCACTTGTCACCTTATCGAGAGTCAGGAAAACAGGTCTTTCTCCTTCTTTTCCGGTAGAGCGCTCCTTCAGCCCAGGAAAAAGGCAGAGCTGCTCCTATCCTTTCTGGTATCCTATTTTTCCAACAGGCCTGGCCAGACCCTCACTCCAGCAAAGCCGCTCTTGTTTTTCTTTGTATTACTCCAGATCTTCTGCATCAGATCTACCCTAAATTGGGTCTGACCAACTTATTGTCCCATCACCATGTTATGTGTGATGATATGTACATTATTTATGTGATGATATGTGAATATCTTATTCTTTTATCCTAGTATTGATGATGAATGTATATATAAACTGTGATGATATGTGTGTATTTCGTATGATGATATATGCATGATATGTGTGATGATATGAATATACTTTTCTTTTCTTACTTTTTCTTGGATGATGGTAAATATATGTGTAGTTTGTGATGATATGTTAATATTCGGTGTGATGATATATGAATATCTTGGAGGGAAGGGGAGATTATTGTTGAATATATGTTAAGTGTGTGATGATATGTGCATGTTCTGTGTGATGATACGTGCATGTTTTGTGTGATGATACGTGCATGATCTGTGTGATGATATTTGAAACAAATCAACAGAATCAAAAGTCTCTTAGAGTAAGAAACAAATCCTATATTTTATTTTCACAATAAAATAAAGACGAAGTACAATTAATCAAAACTCACGAACAAACATATAACCTTTTCATGAATAACAGTCATTACGATTACAATAAAAAAGATCGGATAGAAAACATCAGTCTAAAAATAATTAAAAAAAATACAATTGGACAATAAAATCTAGCCATCTCTCTATTCTGTCATATAGGAAAAAAAAATAACTATCAACTAACTTTAAACTAAAAGAACTACAACTTAAAGAATCCGGTAATGGTGGAAGCTTTGAACTCATATTTGGACTAACAACTATGAAATTCAAACTCGAAGTTGGACCGACACTCGAATGCACAACATCACCATCTCCGGCAAATGTAGAAATACCATCCTGATAAAAATAGCACAGAGTGAAAAAAATAATGACATTGCAGAAAATAATATATAAATTACATAAAAATACCTGTAGACTTTCTACGACCTTTTTAGTTTGTAACTCAGCAATTTTGCTCTTAAATCATAAATCCTCAGTAACCAAGAAACCATTCTGAAAACATAGGAAATCACACTTTACTGCCACATATCATCACATATTACTACTACATATCATCACATATTACTGCTACATATCATCAACATAAAAGAAGAAATATAACATAGAAACACAGCTGCAAATTGCAATAAYACCAGAAAATAAACTAAAAAGGGATTTCAATACGATTTAATTTACAGTTCARCTTARGAACCCACGGTTATCGTCAATATTGAAGAAGAAGATTTTTAGGCAAAACCAAAAAGGTTTGTATAAATAATCCAGAAACGAAAAATGTACCTTATCAGGATATTATTATGCAAGATCTTTTCAGACGACGGACCTTTCCTTGTACTCGGCCTAAATAGTTAGCTAAATATTTTCTCCTTGATAAAGGCAAGGGATCAACCAACATAGGGTTGTGAGATGTCATTTCATTGTCAACATTACCCGTTATAATCATGTCTTTCAATGTATTGAAGGCATTGGTGTCTCATTTATCCTTGCAAGTTGCACCTGGGTCCGTCTAATAATTCACTACATAAAATAATAAATAAAGCAAACCAAAAAGGAAAAAAAAAATCAAATCACATGTTACTACCACATATCATCACATATTACTTACACATCATATATTACTGCCACATATCATCACATACAAATATCACACATCAACATCTAAAACCACATAGTACTGGCACATATCATTATATATTACTTTCGCATATCATCACATTTCACTACATATATCATCACATTCTGCTTTCACATATCATCATATATTGCTTTCACATATCATCGCATATTATTGCTCGTATATCGTCACATACAGATTTCGCATCTCATCGCATCTAACTATACATGTCATCCCATTCTACTTTCACATATCATCATATATTGCTTAGACATATCATCATATTATTCCTCGTATATCATCAAATAAAGATTTCACATATTATCACATCTAACTACACATATCATTACATTCTGCTTCCATATACCATCACATGTAGACTCACATACCATCATGTACAGACTCGCATATCATCACATATACAATTCATGAATAGTGAAAGGAGAAATCATAAACTGAAAGAACTGCAGAAAAAAAAAAAAGAAAAAGAAAATAGCATAAACTTAATCTAATACAAAAACAAATCAACTCTCCAAAATAACTTACCTCGAACCGATTCACGTCCATTCAAACATCTACCAGATTCAAGTCCATCGGAATTGAAGGATTTGTTTGTTGATGGTGGAGCAACGATGGAAAAACCGAAGAAAAACTCACAATTGTTTGCTGTTAAAATCGATAGGGATCGCTGGAATCGCCGTTGCTGTTGAATTCGATGGGTATAACCGTGATGGATTTTTATTTGGATGAAATTGATGGAGGTTTTGGCGATTTGGATCATGGAGTTGCTGGAGAAGAGAAATCGTTGGAGAGAATTTTCTTTCAACGCGTGAGAATTCTGAGATGAAATAAAAGGGGGCGCGTGAAATTTCGGAAAAGTACTTTTATATGGTGAACATGGTGCACCTTGTAAGGTACACCTGGGTTCATCTAATAACTTGCCGTGTATATACAAATACAAATTTAGGCGAAAAGAAAGCAATAAAGATATACAAAATATTCACAAAATAATAATGAGATTTATTCCTCTTAGTATGCCCCTCAAGATGGTGATCCAACTGAGACAATCATGACCATCAAAGCATGAAGACGGTGGCGAGATAGGGGCTTGGTTAGCTCATCAATAAGCCGGTCAACAGAAGAGACGTAGATGACACGCACCCGAGAGGATTGAATAAGATCACGAACTTAGTGATAATCAATCTTGATATGCTTCATTCGAGAATGGACGTCTGAATTAGCACAGAGATAAGTCTCACCAATATTATCACTATAAATCACTGGTGGACTAGAGTCGGGCATGTGAAGCTCAGAAAGAATGGACGAGACCCACTAAACTTCAAAAGTAGCTCAAGCACTAGTCCGATACTCGGCCTCAGTGGAGGAGCGAAAAACAAATATTGCTTTTTCAAACTCTAGAAAATAGGATTTGGGCCTAGAAAGAGTACATATGCCCTAGTGGATGACGATCGTCACAGTCGCCACCCCAATCCACATCAGAAAGACAATGAAGACTAAGAGACGAATGAAGGAAAAATGTAAGGCAAAGATCACGGGTTCCATTAAGATAGCGAAGAAGGCATTTAGCTGCAGTCCAATGAATAACCGAAGGAGCATGCATGAACTAAGATAACGTATTCACCGCAAAAGCAATGTCAGGACGAATTAAATGAAGATATTGTAAAGCCCCCATAACCTGACAATAGACTGTAGCATCAGCGGAGGGCGTGCCATTATATAGTGAAATGAAATGCCAGACAACAAAATGCATGACAACAAGCTTTGACCCAAGCATTTGATGGCGAGTCAAATGATCAGCAATATATTTTCTCTAAGACAAGAAGTAAGATTTTGCACGCGAGAGGACCTCGATACCCAAAAAGAAAGATAGAAGGCCTAAAGTGAGTCCCTAAAGCCGAAACAACGTGCAAGACCAATTCAGAGTCACTACCACTAAGAACAAGATCATCAGCATATATAAGAAACTAAGTGGTTATACCATCAGGATGATAAATAGAAAAAAGACGTGTCCAATTTGGAATTGGTTAAATGCAACTCAACAAGAAAGCAGTGGAGCATGGTGTACCATGCACGAGGAACCTATTTAAGGCCATAGATCACCTTCTTCAAATGAAAAACATGCAAATGATAGTTTAGATCAACAAAGCCCGGTGGCTAATCCATAAAAACTTCTTCATCAAGATGACCCTGGAGAAAGGCATTATTGACGTCAAGCTAATGCACCACCCAATCACGAGAAATAGAAAGAATCAAGACCAAGCAAATAGTACCCAATTTAACAATCAAGCTGAAAGTGTTGAGGTAATCAACCCCAAGACTCTGATGGAACCCTTTATCCACCAACTGAGCTTTATATTTCACAACATTTTATATTTCTCAATAGAACCATCAGGGTGGCATTTGATACAAACACCCATTTTCACCCAACAACATTTTGAGTATCAGTGATTAGGACAAGGTCCCATGTGTCATTGCTGAGAAGTGTATTAAATTCTACAGAGAGTGGACCACTAACAAGTATCAAATAACACTTGAGTGACACTAGTAGGTCCAATATCTGTAGAGAGGAAGAGAGCAAACAATATTTATGACTTGGTTTATGAATGTTATTTTTACCACGAGTTCCCATAAGATGGTGTTGATAGGTAGCAGCACGGGAGGAGCAATGGGCAGTGGTGAAGGAGCATCATCGGGGGGAAGAGCCGGAGGATCCGATGGGACCTCTAGAGCTAGTGTGACTAGTGGGGGCAGTGGTAGTGGTGTTATGGACACCACAGACAGTAGTTCCATAGAAAAAGAATCAAGAGGTTTATGGATGAATGGAAAAATGGACTCGCCAAACTCAACGTGACGAGAGTCAAATGTTTTGGGGGTGGAATAATCATAACAAATATATGCACTCTAGGAAAGGGAGTAACCAGGAAATACATACTGGTGAGAACGAGGATCAAGTTTATGAGCAAAGTAAGGACGAAACCACGGATAACACTGACAACCAAGACCCAAAGTTTAGATAAGTTGGGATTGCCCAAAAAGTTTTTCAGGAGATTAGATCTGGACATATGATTGATGAGATATGTGGTCGTGGCAAAGAGAAATGGCTACGGAGTCTTGATGGAGTAGGTTAAGTCCAATCTCGACAATATGGTGATGGCGGCATTCGGAATAACCATTGTGTTAAGGAATATGAGGTGGTGTAGTAAGATGGGTGATGCCATGAGATGTTAGGAATGGGCATCAAGCAATGTATTCACCCCCGTTGTCGATATGACTGATTATGGGTTGATAAATATATCATAAACATCTCATTTATGCTTTAAAGAGTAAAACCATATGTATTTGGTAAAGTGGTTAATGAATATAACAGAATATTTATAACCATCGATAGAAGTAACAAAAAGAGTTCACATATTAGAATAAATAACTTCAAGGGGCGTGAGGATGTAATAGTAGATGTATAAAGGGCAACTTATGACTTGTATTAATTTTGCAAGAATCACGTGAAAATTTCGACACAAGTCCTGAGAATAGAGGAATAACAGCAGAAGTAACTAAATGACTAAATACTTTATTAGACGGATGGCCCAAATTAGAGTTTCATAATAAAGGACTACACTTGACTGATGAATGAATAAAGGCACCCACTCTCGACAGCCAGTGATACACCCTGTCGCTATGTAGCCCACGAAGAAAGAGGGCCCCCGTCCAACGATCCTTCTCCTGAAAACCATCCAAAGAAAACATAACTTCAACATCATGATGCATGCACAATTGAGAGACAACTAGAAGATTTTTATTCATGGTTGGCATACATCAATCATTAGAGAGTGGTAAAAAATTGGCAGGGGGAAGTCAAAGAGGCGCGGTATGAGATATTTATAAACCGTTACCACTCCCAATGACCACCCTGTCGAGGCCATCATAAGGGAAGTGGAGGGAGAGCTTGGTGAGGTCATGTGTGACATGGTGAGAGACGCCCCTGAGTTGAGGATACATTCGCTTAGGGATTGGGAGTGCATGGTAATGTGTGCTGCGGGGGAACCATACGTCAAACGATTGGGCAGAGCGATTGTAGGCTGCCATGGTGTGAACTGGTACACAGGCAACATTTGTCCGAATGGTTTGTTTCGCCACACAACTGACACTTGCCAAGATAGGGTTTATGAACATGAGTATTTGATGAGTAGTTGGGGCATGTATTTGGCAGGGCAAAGGCAGTGTGCGGCACCAAAACACGGGGTCGATGAACGATAGATAACCGGAGATAGGTGTTTTGCATGAGGGGGATGGTCGGGTTGATTAACTAGAAGGTCAATGTAGGAGAGGGGTGAATGGCTATAACCAACTTCATAGCGAGGTGGGCCTCATAGTTGAGTAGTTTCTCATGAAGCTCATCAAACAAAATAGAGACTTCTCGTGCCTGGATCGTGTTGGATAATTCATGATAGTTGTCATCAAGCCCATTGAGAATTTTGAGGACTATATTGTTGAAAATAATAATTCATATTTTTCAATAATAAGTTGGAACATCATTCCAACATGTAGAAGTCAAAGAGTATTTCTTGTAAGTTGTTTACTCTTTACACTTCTTAAGAACTTGGGATTTGGAATGGAGTGCCTCTTTGTATCCATTTCTCTCCTATAAATTGTATCCATGATCATGTTTATTGATCATCAAGAAAAACAACAAATAAATAAAAACTCTTCTTTTATTCCTTAACAAATTTATTCCGCATATCTAATACCCAACATAGATCCTCTGAATCAACAGTTACGCCCATAAGGGTGAGTTCATCTACAATAGATTTGACTTCTTGCAAAAATGTGGTGATGGATTTATTGCCTTTGACAGGGATATGACGATTTTTAAGAGAGGTGATGCGACCATGAGTGGGGCAAGAATATGTATTATGAATAATTTTCTAGGCATCAAAGGAAGTTTTGGCGGTGGCAATAAATAGGATGAGAGTTAGCATAAGGGAGACAATGATGGCGTTCAGGATAAGTTTGTCCTGGCGGACCCAGAATGTGTAAGTGGGATTGGGCGTAGTGGTGTTGTCAGAGGTCACGGTGGAGGACGAGCAAGACGTGGAGCCATGAAGAAAGCCCAGAAGGTCGTAACCTATGAGTAACTTTTCAAAGTGAAAGCGCTAGGCCGTGTATTTGTCGGCGGTCAGTTTGAGGGTTGCTTGAGATGCGAGCAATAGGGGCGGGAATATCTGCTACGGATGATGGTACGACCATGTGGGAAAAGAAAAAGAGAAAATAGGAAGGGTGGTATCTAGTTGCTTGATATCATGTGAATACTAGAGGATCTGTTTGCCCTGGGGTTCGGAAAACTGCATTGGTATTGTAAATACCAGATACTTGTTTGTTCTATAACTCATTGATTGTTCTGTAACTCAAAATTAAATACTCAACCAATAATTTATTGCAACTAAATAATTAAATACTACTAAATACAATATTATAATACAACTTATTCACTTTTCAAACATGATTTCACGTCAAATACAATATAATAATAATACATTATCATCTACTTATCGGATTGATTTCATATAATTTTGAATACCCCAAGATTCTAAATAGAAGAGATCACAAACCCAACACATATTAGTTCAAATAGGTCAAAAAAAGAATTAAATATATCTATTAACACAAAAGGAAAAAGAAAACAATAAGATATACACAAAAGAATAATAAAATATATTCTTTCAAATATTTAGTTCAATTGTGGATATAGTAAAAGTGTTACGGCAAAAAGAGTTTTATTTTATTTATCATTCTCATTAACTTTTTAGATAGAAACGCTGAAATGGGGGTAATTAATTATTTCACGCAAATTAAAAATAATAATTAATATTATAATTATATATATTAAATAATTATAAAATTATTTTATTTAAAAAATATTAACTCTAATTAGAAAAGTAAAAAATAACATTAACCTCTCTTAAATATATATATGACAAGTAGGAAAAAAATTGTATTGAGGAGTAAAAATAAAATGGTGCATATGGTAAAACGATGTCGTTCAATGGACAGCGGAGGGATCCGCACCCACTGAACTGAACACACACAAGTGCGCGGCTGTTTTGTCACCTGGAGTTGCCTGCAAGGTGTTTGATCAAATTACCGCCCCGAATCAGATTGGTTTTCACAATTTTTGTGGATTCAAGTTTAGACCGCCAATCCTATTCTCAAAATTCAAGTCTAATGCGGAACAAGCTCCTCAACCAGAAAGCCTTCTCGGCGGTCCGGCGCAACCCTCGGGCCAAAATCCGCCCACCCCGCCCCGCCCAGGCCGTAATTCGAGTATCGAATCACATAGCTCATCTGGGCCGCCCGAAGGAGGGCCCGAAACCCCGACAGTTGCTTTCTCTGCCGCCATTCCCGGGCCACCCTTTGCCCGGTAGGAAATCGACCTCCGCTCAACATGTCACAGCCATTAGCTGGCTCAAATATTACTTCGATGAAATTCCTCCTCCACTCATTCAGCATCATTTCAATAAAGGCCTTGTCAGTCTCTTAATTTTCTTATTTTATTTATATTTGCATATATTTTTATAATTAAGTTACTGTAATTTAATTTTGGGTTTTAACAGGTACAATTGGAATGTCTTAATTCAAGCGGGCAGTCGAGGAAGGTAATATTACGGAAAATCTAATGATCGAGTCATATTTGAATTATTTTTCTTATAGTTGTAACAGTTATGTGCAGATTAAACCTAGTGATATCATTGATGAGGGTGACAGAGTTTATGTCCCTGTATCTGTTGCTGAAAGTAAGATTTCCAAGAGGTTTGATGTCATACCGACCGCGACACTGTACCCAAATGCGGATGAAATCAAGTACTTGCGTAGACTCGTGAAGTACAAGGCATGTTTTTTCTTTTTTTCGTGGATTTCAAATTAGCTGGTCTAACTACAATTATGATGGTGTTCGTATCTAATTATTTTACGGCTGCGATTTTCAGGACCCTGCGATACTAGTGTTAAATAAACCACCTAAACTGCCAGTAACGGTGAGCATCATCGAATTTATAAGTTATCCATCTTTACAAGTAATGACAATTGTGCAATTTTCTATTGCCTTTTGAGTTGCTGATGCGTAATATGTAATAAATATATATATATATAAAAGGGGAACGTGCCGGTTCACAACAGCATGGATGTGTTGGCAGCTGCAGCATTATCATATGATTACGACGAGGGTCCAAAGCTGGTGAGTTTTTTGTCCTCCGGTTACTATCACTAGTTCTCTGATTTTTCAATGTTGGTTGCTTAATCTGTTGTTTTTCGTTAACTGCTCTTTTTAGGTGCATCGTCTCGACAGAGAGAGTAGCGGGCTTCTCTTAATGGGAAGAACGCAAGAAAGCATTTCCCACCTTCATTGGTTGTTCAGTGATGTCAGAAAGGCGAAGCCCTTGTCTAAGGTAAGGGCATAATATTGAGTTTCGGCCTAGTTACCAAAAAATAAAATAAATAATAATAATAATAATAATAATAATAATAATATCAAATTTTCTTCAAAATTTGAAATACCCATTTAAAGTATTACAGACGTGCTCTTGAGGTTTGTATATGCTCGACAATATCCCCCTAATAAAAATAGAAACAAAATCAAGGGCGAAGATAACTGTTCTTTTATAGACTTGTGGTAATTATATTTCAGTCGTAGCAATTTTACTGGGTTTTTTCCTTAAGCTCATTTTCCCGTTCTTTGGTTTGTTCAAGGATTGGAATGATGCTTGTGAGGCAATGTATCAGAGGTATTGGGCATTGGTCATAGGTTCGCCCAAACAAAAAGAAGGCTTAATTCGCGCCCCACTCACAAAGGTTTTCCTGCAAAAACTGAATAAGAATAGCCTCGGGAATATTTATTTGGTTGTGACGCGAATAATCACTCAATGTTGTCGATTTCAGGTACTTCTTGATGATGGGGAAACCGAAAGGGTTATTCTATCTCGTAATTCAGGCTTAGAAGCTTCCCAAGAGGCAATTACTGAATATCGAGTGCTTGGCCCCACGATCAATGGATGTTCGTGGATTGAATTGCGTCCTCACACAAGCCGTAAACATCAGGTTCTTGAAAATCGATATCGCTTCACCTTTTGGAAATCGGAACGCATGTCCTTTAAACTTGATATATGCTGGAGTTTCATCAACATATGAAAAAATGAGTCTAATTATGAGACCAAAACTTGTGTGAGACCGTCTGACGGAAAATATTTCCGTTAGACGAAGCCCAAATTTTTTTATTTTTATTTTTCTAGTTTCGTAATTCTTTCACTTTTTTTAGTGTTCTTTCATTTCTTTATTGTGTTTGTATTTTTGTGTTTTAGTTTTTCTTTTCAGTGTTTTAGGGCTTTTAGTTTATTTTGGGGGGTTCTAGGGTATTTATTTTTAATTTTTAGGGTTTTTAGTTTATTTTCTTCCCTTCAGTTTTTCAGGGTTTTTTTTTAGTGTGAAAAAATGAGTAATTATAATGGGATCTTGTTTAGATGTTGACTATAACGTAAATTGAAATTCACATTTTTTTTAATTCTTTCAGCTTCGAGTCCATTGTGCTGAAGCTCTTGGTACGCCAATAGTGGGCGACTACAAGTATGGATGGTTTGTCCACAACAAATGGAAACAAATGCCGAGAGTCGATTTCGAGCCCACGACCGGAGAGCCTTACAAAATGCGGAGGCCCGAGGGTTTGGATGTCCAGAAAGGCAGTGTCTTATCAAAAGTTCCCCTTTTGCATCTGCATTGCAGGGAGATGGTGTTGCCAAATGTCGCAAAGTTTATTGAGTTCCACAAGCAACGGTTTGGGAATTATTATCAAGCGGATCCTGAGTATGAATCGAAACCGGATATCCTTCGTTTTGTGGCATCGATGCCTTCTCACATGAAGATTAGTTGGAATCTCATGTCCTCTTACTTGGTGTAAGAATGAGGCCATAAAGTTAATTTAGAATTTAACATATTTGTTTCATCACTGCACAGATAATTTTCTGAAGAGAGAGTTCTACCACAAGAGTTAGTTTCTTTTTATCTGTTATTCGAACAAATTTGTGAGACCCTGTTTGAATTTGAAAAAAAAAAAGAAGACAAATTTACCGTGAGTCGGTCTCACATGTTAATATTATTTATTTGCATGACATGAATGTATGATATGAAATGTGTGTACTGTATGAAATACAAGATGAACTAAGAAGAATAGACCTATGATCAAACAATTATGCAAGGAAGATGGGAATAAGCTCCAAGCAAAATACTTAAAGCCAGCTATATATTATATGTAATAAAAATTTGGGCTTCAAAATAACTCAAGTGTATCAATGGGAAAGAATAAAAAAAAAAAAAAAATGAGGAATTCAGACAAATTTAGTTGATAATACAGGTAAAGAATTAACTCATCTAGAGAAAATAAGCTAATACATAAAACCTTTTGATAATGGGAGTGACTGCAAACACCTCTCTTTAGAATCAGAAGTTGGTAGTTTTCATTACAAGGACGGGTGAAAATTGATTAAATCAAGTGTGTTAGTTAGAGAAGTTGTAAAAACTGCTGCTTTCTTTTTGTGTGAATATGAAATCAGAAGCAGAATCACAGCCCTTCACATAATTTTAAATTTTCTGATTAAATAAAACAAAATCAAAAGTAGAAGCTAACGTTCGCAAACTCTTAATGGTGATTGTTTCGACTACTAGCTGGGAATAATTCTTTTTAGCGTTCACAAATACTTAAACCTCTCTTTTCGACAGAATGCACTCAATGAGTCGTTAACAATGTACGACAGTTTAAACTTCTCATTTACAACAAGAGCCGAGCCTGCGTTTGTAAATGCTAAGAATTAAATCTATAACCAAACAATTACTATAATAGAAAGATGGAGAATCAACACCAAACAAAATACATAAAAGCCAACTCCAGGTCAACATCAACAGAGTTTCTGCACCACATGCTTTCCACAAGTTCGCATAACCAAAAAAAAACAAACTAGGATTGACACATTATAAATAGCCAGAATACAACAGAAAATTTTAAATCAAGAAAGTGCCTATTTCGGCCCATTAGTTTCAAAACTCAACAAAAAATATCACGAACCCTCGTTTCTTCTCGCAAATAACATTTTATTCACCTCTATTTCCGCTAATCACACTCTTCGCCACATACAAATCCCCAACTTCGTCCAAATGTGAGCCCACAAACTTCTTGTAAAACTTCTTATCCGACATTCTACACAGCGTCGCGAGACAAGGCCACTTCTCAATCAAACCCTTACTCCCCAACACTTCCAAAACTTTAATCCTCGGCTTATACCTCTTCTCTATGCTATACATAAACACTATTGGGTTACTAACAATGCTTGCCATTTCGTACTTCCCGACCGCCAAAATTACCTCTTTAACCTCCTTTATCTTCTCCTCCGACATCCCAAACACCAAAGGCGCGTTTCTAAACGCCGCTCTTATGTCGTCATCCGAAAACCCGAAATCCCGAAAAGTAGTCAGCTTTTGCTCCAACGTGTTCTCGTTCATGGAGCTAATTACCCTAACAGCGTGGATAAACATTTTAGAATTCCTACTAACTCCGATTTCGTCGACCTTGTCCACGAATTTCTCCATGTGCTCCGGCTTGGATGAGATAAACCTCCTAAAATAACGCATTGCCCAAATGATCTGTTCCATGGCTACACCGCAGCTTTTCAAGAACTCTATATTTGTTACTAAGTTAGTCGTGCTTTTCTTCAAAATCCACGGGTCGTTCGATATGACCTTGGCGATGTCATCTGGCGAAAAGCCCAAGTCTTGGAAAATCTTAATTCTGGGCTTGAGTGTTTTTTCGATGTTCGTGGAGAGCAAATCGGGTCTGGATTTCACAATTTTTTCCACAAGGGTTTTGGAAAATCCGATTTCTTTCAGGAATGAGAGGACGGTATCGGATTTTTTCGGGTTTCGGAGGCGGGTTAGAACAGAGGCTACTTGCGAAGCCGCTTCTGGGGAGAAATTGTGTTTGTGCAGTAAGAAATCAGAAACTGTAGGTCGAGGTACAGTAGAGAAATGAAGCAGGAAAAGCGGGAAGGGGGCATAAAGAGATGATGAATTCTAGAAAAAACACAGACGGGTGAGATTTTTTGGGCGCAGAAGTGTTGTAATAATCATTATTTTCAAAATGAAGGGAAAATTAATAATCAAAACCCAGAGCGAGAAAAATCACTTGCTTTCAGTGTCACAAAGTCAAAATCCAATGTCCTGAAGATATCCCTCGATTGATGATTTCTCGGATTAGGGTTTAGGGTTTTTCAAAGTGTTAAGACTCGGGCCTGGTTGGTTGGATTAAGGTTGCCAAATGTTCAAATAAACCCGAATATCCACTGTTTTAGATCAACCCAACCCAGCCCGGCACCGGTCGGTATTTTACAGATTAATCCTTGATTAAAGGGGGTGTCCCAATATATTGCGGAATTTAGAATTTTATTATATTTTGTATTTTCAATTAACTTGAGTCTAAATTGAATTTTATGAATTTCTTTTATAAATACATTTGAATGAATTTTAATAAAAAATTTAAGTCTTATTTATGAAAAAAATATTTTATGCAATATCCAACTTCACGCATTCGGAAATCGAATTCCATTTTCCAAATAATAATTAAAAAAATATATATATTTGTAATAGTACATTAAGAATAATGTTATTATTATTGTCAGTTTTAAAAAAAAGAAAAATATATTTTCTCTCATGTCTCTACCCACATATTATTTTAAATACTAAAATAAACTTTTAATGCAAGTTAAACTTTAATTATCATTTTTGTATGATAGTGATTTAATAATTAGTATTATTCTTCAAATATGAATAAAAAAAATATTTTTAGTTGATTTTCAATATTGTAATGTAGTTGATTTGTAGGTTTATTTGATTGCTAACATTTTTATTTTATATCGTTTTTTGAACCACTTAATAAGAAAAATATTGTTAAACTAATATTACACTAGAATAAGAAATAATTTCTCAATATATAAGTGTGTGTGTGAGCGCGCGTGTGTGATCTCAATAGAAGCATTGTTTTATGTTAAAAGTGTGGACCGGATCTTTATCAATGTTATTGTTAGTTGAATAATTATTTTAACAATAGTTGAATTAAGATTTTTTTTACATTTGACCTTGAAGAATTTTGTACATTAATAGCTTTGTATGAATATTTAGAATTATTTTTATAATCATGAAGTTATTATATTCATATAATTTCATTAATTATATATTGATAACATCCAATAAATTTCATCATAATTTTTTAAAATTCACACAAATTCCGTTGTATAAAAGTCCATAAAATTCTAATAAAATTTAATAGAATCCATAGAATATTTAAAATCTATGAAATTCAAAAATTTAAAGATCTTTCAAATTCCATACTGAGTAAGTGCATGGGAATTTTTATTATTTTTTTATTTTTTATTCTATATGTTTAAATATATTTAGTTTAATGTTAGAAAGTCATCTAAAAAAATCACTAAGTAGATAGAGATATGTCAGGAGTTTTCTTTTCTAAAATTTATTTTTGTAAAATTTTCATTTCTATCACTAACAAATCTAATGCGAACAACAATTTACATATTTGCAATTTTGTACAACAATGGAACGAACAAATTTTTCGTAATATTTTATGTGTGGCAACTTTGGTCAACCAACTTAAGTTCGATTTTGTAAATGGTAAAGAAAAGGTTTATTTTTCTCCCATTATATTAATTATTATTCAAAAATATATATGATATTAATTTATCAAAACACGCCTGTTAAGTTGATATATTCATTAAAAAAAATTCAAAAAAAAGGTCAATTTATTATATGGATCGAGTGCACCTTAATAGGTGCACCCGATAGAGTTTATCGTCTGACTATTTGTGATGTTATATATTATTTATATGTGTTAATATATGACAAAATTTTATATTATAGTTTACTTTTTCATTTGAAGGTTTAGTTTTCCATTTTAGGGTCCTGATAGAATTCTATCATCGTATCAGTTATATGTCAGTTATATGTGATTATATATGATAAAATTTAGTGTTTAGATTTTACTTTTACATTTTAGGGTTTAATTTTCTATTTTAGAGTTATTTTTTATTTTAGGATTTTAAATTTAGAATTCCAGTCATTTGTGATAATGTGTATCATTTATATATGATGATATTTACCATTTAGATGTGATGATATATTAAAGTTATATGTGATGATAAATTAAATTATTAAGTGCACTCAAGTTCACGATATAATGACCTCAAAGAAAGAGCATTTTGCTGATGTTAGTGTGAATCAGATATTTTCTATTATTTTCCTAAATTACGCCACGTTAGCAATAAAATTCGACCAAATTTTATTTGGATCTTATTTGATGCACTCTTGTAAGGCCGGATTAACGGGTCATCTGTTAGACCAAAATTTCGTACCACTACATTATATTACAAAAATCAATACATTATAGTAAAAAAATCAATACATCATAGTACTAATATATCATAACACGGGTCATATACTCATGAAAAAATAATACTTTTTTACTACAAAAATCAATACAGTATAGTACAAAAACAAATACATTATAATATCGGGTTAAATGATCTAATTATTTGCCTATTTGATGAATTAAGAGAAGTAGTTTGATTTTGACTAAGATTACTTATATTTTTTTAGAAAGTGATCAATATAAATGACTAAAAATAAGTTTTTTCCTAGATGTTACGTTTGATGTGTAACATCCACTATTAAGAAATAACAATCGATCAAAAACAAAATCAAAAGTAGAAGCTAACGGTCGCAAACTCTTAATGGTGATTGTTTCGACTACTAGCTGGGAATAATTCTTTTTAGTGTTCACAAATACTTAAACCTCTCTTTTCTACAGAATGCACTCAAACTCAATGAGTCGTTAACTATATACGACAGTTTAAACTTCTCATTTGCAACAAGATCCTGCATTTGTAAATGCTAAGAATTAAATCTATAACCAAAGAATTACTATAATAGCAAGATGGAGAATCAACACCAAATAAAATACATAAAAGCCAACTCCAGATCAAAAAAGTTTCTGCACCACATGCTTTTCACAAGTTCGCATAACCAAAAAAAACTAGGATTGACACATTATAAATAGCCAGAATACAAGTAACAGAAAAATGTAAATAAATCAAGAAAGTGCCTATTTCTGCCCATTAGTTTCAAAATCCACGATAAATATCACGAACCCCCGTTTCTTCTCGCAAATAACATTTTATTCACCTCTATTTCCGCTAATCACACTCTTCGCCACATACAAATCCCCAACTTCGTCCAAATGTGGGCCCACAAACTTCTTGTAAAACTCCTTATCCGACATTCTACACAGCGTCGCGAGACACGGCCACTTCTCAATCAAACCCTTACTCCCCAACACTTCCAAAACTTTAATCCTCGGCTTATACCTCTTCTCAATGCTATACATAAACACTATTGGGTTACTAACAATGCTTGCCATTTCGTACTTCCCGATCGCCAAAATTACCTCTTTAACCTCCTTTATCTTCTCCTCCGATACCCCAAACACATAAGGCGCGTTTCTAAACGCCGCTCTTATGTCGTCATCCGAAAACCCGAAATCCCGAAAAGTCGTCAGCTTTTGCTCCAACGTGTTCTCGTTCATGGAGCTAACTACCCTAACAGCGTGGATAAACATTTTAGAATTCCTACTAACTCCGATTTCGTCGACCTTGTCCACGAATTTCTCCATGTGCTCCGGCTTGGATGAGATAAACCTCCTAAAATAACGCATTGCCCAAATGATCTGTTCCATGGCTACACCGCAGCTTTTCAAGAACTCTATATTTGTTACTAAGTTAGTCGTGCTTTTCTTCAAAATCCACGGGTCGTTCGATATGACCTTGGCGATGTCATCTGGCGAAAAGCCCAAGTCTTGGAAAATCTTAATTCTGGGCTTGAGTGTTTTTTCGATGTTCGTGGAGAGCAAATCGGGTCTGGATTTCACAATTTTTTCCACAAGGGTTTTGGAAAATCCGATTTCTTTCAGGAATGAGAGGACGGTATCGGATTTTTCCGGGTTTCGGAGGCGGGTTAGAACAGAGGCTACTCGCGAAGCCGCTTCTGGGGAGAAATTGTGTTTGTGCAGTAAGAAATCAGAAACTGTAGGGCGAGATACAGTAGAGAAATGAAGCGGGAAAAGCGGGAAGGGGGCATAAAGAGATGATGAGTTCTTGAAAAAACACAGACGGGTGAGATTTTTTGGGCGCAGAAGTGTTGTAATAATCATTATTTTCAAAATGAAGGGACAAAATAATTATCAAAACCCAGAACGAGAAAAATCACTTCACAAAGCCAAAATCCAATGTCCTGAAGATATCCCTCGATTGATGATTTCCCGCATTAGGGTTTAGGGTTTTTCAACGTGCTGTTGGAGCATCTTTAATGGGCAGTAGGGGGAGATGGGGAGGGGTCGGGTGGGATGGATCGAATCCTTCCTAAAAGATGGTTAAATGAGAAGGGGTTGTTTGGGAGGGGATATGGCAACGGAGGGAGAAGAAAGGGGAGAAAAAAAGGGGAAAAACAAAAGAGAGAGGGAGAGGGAGAGGGAGAGGGGAAGGAAGGTAGGGGGCATCTGCCGCCCCGATCAATAGGATTGCACGCGCCAGCAAGGGAAGTGAGGCTATTGGATCTCACCTTGCTTTTATTTATTTATTTATTTTCCTTTTTTTCGTTCCAGCA